>JAOUZG010044037.1:4726179-4755036 GCA_026289955.1 Argiope argentata | reverse complement strand
TAAATAGAGTAGAATGTTTGTAAAAACCATTTATTTGTAGCTTTTTTTCAAGTGTTTACACTTGTATATTTATGTTTATGGCCAAAAAAAGTTTGTAAGTTTGACATCTTGTGCATTAAAATATATTGAAACTATCCCGAGTATATTCGTGCTGGCAATGGATAACACCCTGCCAACCACGAGTATATTCGTGGTTGGCGTCGAATGGCTTAAACGTGCGCAAATAAGAAAAAGGATATCGAGTCCTGTTGCATTCCCATTGCCAACCACGAGTGTTCTCGTATTTGATTTTTATCCATGTAAATGATTATTTATGACAAAATATGTGTATTTATTTTGAAATAATAAAACTTAGATAAACAATAACACTCAAAACAGAAATGGCAATGGGAATAACCTCATATAATTTAGACTTGGCAGCGAATGGGTTAAGCTACTGTCCGGAAATATATTATTTAAGATTTAGTATTTTTATGAGCATTAGTTCCTTCACATTTATTGGAGGCGTACTTTATTTCCAGTAATAAATATCCAATTACTGACATAATTACAACAATTTTTATATCTCCTAAGAGTTTTAACAACTTTTTCAATGAACTAATTAGATGGGGGTGTGAAATAGGACAAAACAAGGAGCACTTACCACATACGGGGATCCCTACAGGAATCCATGTTCCATTTTCGACGCAGAGCCTTCTGATGGGTCCCAGCAAGTCGAAACCTGGTTCGCACCTGTAGGTGGCGACGGTCCCGGTCTGTACAGTTTCTGTGTTGAAAGTTACACTGGAATGGGCAGGAGATCCAGGATAACCACAACTCAGCACTGCAAAAGGCAGAAAAAAAGTTAAAGCTAAGTCCTCTATCTTCCTTCGATTAGACAAACTGTTTTGATTATACATGACAATGCTTTTGTTTTTAATTCGTGGGACTGATTTTCTTGAATTAAACGATTTAATTGACAAACTGTTTGGAACTATAAATTCCAAATACTTGATTAATTCTCCTGGATAATTGTTCCAATTAATTTTTAATTAAGTACGAAGTGTAAAGAAGTTGTAACACTTCCCTCCCTTTCTAAGAGACACATGTTTGAGCATTATTACATCTGGTCAGCTGTAGGGCGATTCTTTTCTTTGTGAATTCTCCCCCTTTGGTGTCACCATCTGGACGTGAATAGAGTCTAGATAATAGACCACACATGCATTTTATGGTCCTCTGAAGAAGGAGCCGTACCAAAACCCAAATGTAACTATTTCTCCTAGGGGACCACCCGAACAAAGTTCAGATATTGAATCAAACATGCGTTAGCGGTCCTTTGAAGAAAGAAGTGCTAAAACCTCCAGATGTGAATTTTTCTTTATTGTGGAGGGTCTGCTAAGAAGTTGGATGATTAGCAAATATTCCCACGGTTAACTGCTAACCAATGGGAATATTTCTGAAGAATTATTGGATGGTCGACATCTCCAGCGCACCAATACGAAAACGAGAGGCGGAGTTTGACCGAGGTTAAAATGGAAGGTTTTGAAAAAGACAACGGCGAGACGAGAAGAGCTGAGCTGAGCTGAGAAGGACAGCAGAAGAGATACTACGTGGTCTCGAGTTTCTTGACTAAAGATCTACCGGAAATAAATCCCTAGATCCCTTAAGCTGCATGCAGTAGCCGGATACGCTAACAGCCTGTTAGTTTTCCTTGTATTAGTCGTGAAACTGTTAATCCAGATGTAAATATTTCCCAGCTTATTAGCCTAGATGAGGACGAGTTGTTGTTTTGTTATTGTATAAAGCTGTAAACAAAACATTTGTGTTTAAACGCTACCCGTTTATTTGACCGACCAGGATCAAGTCATTACAGTAGTATACTAAATAAATAACAAGTTAAATTGCCTCCCTCTACAAGTTTTGTTAGTTATGCAGTATCAATTTAAACATATTTATTAATCCACTTCAGTTTTTTAATTTTTTTTCTGTATTTATTTTAATTTCAATATATGTTTTAACGTTTTCTTATTAAATATACAGTAAAATTGTTCGTTACAGTTGAAATTTCAAATGGCGATTCTGAATATGAAATTTATTCCTTTAGCACTTGGAATGCGCCTTCAATCAATCAAATAACCAATTGTTCTGGTTAATCCACAAATCCGTTGTATGTTTGACAGGAAATACATTATGTAGTATGACAGTATACATTTTAATACTTTATTTTTATTTCTTTAAATAGATTCATTTTTTAATTATCTTCAAAAATAAAAATACAAAAAAACCTGAATTTTTATTGTAACTTTTACTAAAAATGAAATATAGGTATATTAAATGAAATCTGCCGGCTCTCTGACTCAAAGGTAGCGCCCCTTCCTCGTGTTCTGGTAGTCCCGGTTCGGGCATGGTTGTTCTTCTGTGTGCTATCTGTGAGATGTGTGACTGTGCCCCCCCCCTGTAAAAAGGAGCTGTGCAAGCGAAAGTGTGATGAGTGTGTAGCTAAGTTCGTACTCTTGGCCCTAGTTGGAGCTACTTCGAAAACAAGAGACGCTCATTCGGCTTAATTAAATCTTCTAATGCTTTCATCATCGGGGCTTGTCCAATGGCAAGTGCCATAAGTAACAACAAAAACAACAAATGAAATCTAAAGAAATTATTTTTAGAAACATGAAACTATATATTTTCAGTATCAAAAGATCGAAGCAACTTTTAGCTTCTTATAGCATGGGAATTAATTATAAATCTAATCAAAATAAAGCAATGGAGTGACAAAAATAACCACTTTTAGGGCATAATTAAGGATATTTAAATATTAAATTTGATATAATTAATTCAGTAATCCGAATGATTATTTGCCCATCTGGCTTAAATGACAAGCCTATTCAAGACTCATTCGCTAATGTTTATGTTACTTTATACACCTGTCCATTAAATGGAGATGAATGTGAAAGAATAAGTATTATGTATTTTATTTTAAACATCATCTGATGCCTGTTAGAAGCGATTGAAAATAATTGACAAAAAAAGTGGTAATATTATTTTTGTAAGTATTAATATATTTATTTCTTTAAAATGAGATTTCAAATCACTGTACTTAATGTCTTAGTTTTTCTTCTTCTTTTGAACCGCAAAATGGAAAAGGGGGAAAAACCAGCCCGAATCAAAAGTGACATTCCAGGGTTATTCTGAATGCGAAGCTAATTACACAAGATAATTACAATAGGATTTCCTTTCTTTCCCCATTCATGATGGCGGAAGTGGAGGGATTATTTTCTTCTTCCAAACATGAAGCTCGTGGTCTTGTTATGTTAGCAGCCAAATTTGTGTTTGGGACTTCTTTGAAATGGTAATGACCACACTGTTTTCAGTGTTTTTGATGTGTTTGTTGTATATTCAGATTTAAGACTAAAGCGTCATTCCCGCATTCGAAATTTCAATGGCTATATGAAGAATTCTCGATTCCTGAGATTTAAAGAGCTTTATTTGGTACTAGCCGCCTTTGGCGACCAGTCGGTTCGCCAGTATTAATGCTTGCTAAAGTTTTCACATAATATTTTATGTAGTTGTGTCTCATAAAAGGTTTTTCACCAAAATATTTTAAACCAAACAAATTTTTTGATAGTCATATAATTCATTTATAGTATTATTTAGCATTATTTTCTTCAGATGATCTGTTCATTGTACTACTCATCTTTCTCTTTCTATGATTGTACCGGAATTGTTATTTTACATAAATGGTGGAGGGAAAGGTCTAAAATTCTACGTTTCAATAGAATAATGAGATTCAAATTTTCATAAATGTAAACACACTAAAAATAAAGACACAATTGTTTTTCAAGAGATGCAAAAGTTTAAAAACAGCTTGGAAAATGCCGCGCACAGAGAAAATAATGATGACCCCCTTCTTTTCTTTTCTTTTTTTCTATCCTTTTTTCTTCACTACTTTTCTTTCTACAAACCCTTTTTTCCCTTTGTTATTCTTTTTTTCTTCCCGGCCCAGACTTTATTTTGAGCAGGCATAGATTAAATATCCATACAGAAAAATAATAAAAATAACTATTTTCTTTATTTTTTAAACATCCCGTTATCCATAAATGAAAACCAACTGACGTATTTCTTTCTAAGCAAATCATAATTTATTACTTCCTGCTATCTAACTCAGTTGATGTGGGGGAAGGAAATGAAGATTTTTGGCGGGAAAGTAAGAAAGGTGTCGTTTTAACTATTTTCCACGCAGTTTTTTTCATTTTTTCTCTCCATAAGAACCATCTTCGTGTCTTAACGAAAATAATTTTAAAAAATTAACCGAATCGGCGGAACCGTTGTCTAGTTTTGAGCTAAGCAACGCATTTCGAGATCCATTTTTATTAATATAGTTTTACGTATTATACCGTCTTCGCCAACGATCGCCAACGGTTTAGTAACTTATTGGCGACGGATTTAAATTTGGCGATAAAGTTGGATGGTATGGTACATAAGTAATACTTAATTAATACGTTTCGATTTAATGAATTTAATGGGATTTTGAAAAGAATTCTGAGAATATTAATAAATGAAATAAGAATATGACCTTCAGTTTCCTAAAGGACTTTCGTCGCCTGATTACGTACGTACGTGTTTCACAGCACTTAGAAAATAAAAAGAATCGTTGATTCCATAAATCCTTTCAAGAATAAAATAAACACATTAAGAGCTCTTAATGCCGCATTAATGTATAAAAAAGAATTTTTATCCCTAAGAACAACAACAATAAAATTTTTTTTATCAGAACACAATCAATATAAACATGAAAAAATGAAACAACATCAAAGAAAATGAACAAAATGATAAGTTTTATCAGCTTTCATAAATGCAATGGCAACATGTTATTAAAAGTTTTTTTTTTTTAAAAAATTAATTTTCGCCTACGGATTTATATTGACGTCAAAACCCTCCTCCCCAAAACAAATCATGTTGACATGATAAAAATTAAAATAAGTCTTGTTACCTTAAATTTAGCATGAAATTGTCACGAAATATATTTGTTGCCCCAAAGGAAGTCATTTGGAAACAGTTATTATATTTTTGTATGTTTGTAAGGAAGTGTATGGAATTCGTACCAATTCCTGAAACCAATGAGTACAATGGCTCTGGTTGTCGAACCAATGGCACTAATTTCCCTTTGACATTTGCGCAACACAATCCATTTGCTTCATTCTTGTATTTCAATGCCTTACAATGTGAGCAAACTAAGTTCATAGATCCAATAGCAACGCATTGGTAGGAACTGTAGTCAATTGAAACATCGTAGCTGAATGCCGCTCGTGAAATATTGAAAGTAACTTGAACATGACTCATTGCACGTGATTATAATATTATAATCCTTTCAATTACATTTCGTTCTTCAAGTTGCTGTGCAGTCCAAGTAGATTGAAAATTAGCTTGGTTTGTAGCATTTCTAGTTCTACGGCCCAAATTGCTACGCTCGCGTCTTATAGGTGGCATGGGTCTAAATGTAAACACACTAAACAAATAAAGTTACACTAACAACAGTTACACAACGCTAACAACAGTTGGTTTTCAAGACATGCGAAAATTTAAAAACAGCTTGGAGAATGCCGCGCTCAGAGGAAATAATAGTGACACACACACCCTTTTCTTTTTTTCTCTTCCTTTTTTTCTACAAGTCCTTTTTTTTCTTTCTATATTTTTTTTCTTTATAACTTTTCTTTCTACAAACCCTTTTTTCCTTTTCTTTTTTTCTTCGCTGCCTAGACATTATTTTGAGCAGGAATAGATAAAATATCCATACAGACTAAACACCAAAAAAAAATTAATAAAAAAGAATAGTTTAATATATAAATCCTTTTAAAAATAACATTAACACATTAAGAGCTCTTAATGTCGCATTTATAAAAAAAAAAGAATTTTTATTTTTAAGAGCAACAAAAAAACTTTATATCAGAACACAATCAATAGCAATATTAAAAAATCCCCTCCTTTTTTTTCTATCCTTTTTTTCTTCACTACTTTTCTTTCCACAAACCCTTTTTGTAGTCTGTTGATCTTTTTTTTTCTTTATTTATTACTTTATTATGACTTTATTTTGAGCAGGCATAGATTAAATATTCATACCGACTAATAATGAAAGCAACTATTTTCTTTCTTTTTTAAACATCCCGTTATCTATGATTGAAAACCAACTGACTTCGCGTATTTCTTTCTAAACAAATCATAATTTATTACTTCCTGCTATCTCACTCAGTTGGCGTGGGGGAAGGAAATGAAGGTTTTTGGCGGGAAAGTGAGAAAAGTGTCGTTTTAACTATTTTCCACGCAGTTTTTTCATTTTTTCTCTCCATAAGAACCATCCTCGTGTCTTAACGAAAATATTAAAATAAAAATTAGCCGAATCGGTCGAGCCGTTCTCTAGTTTTGCGCTTAGCAACGCATTTCGAGCTGCATTTTTATTATAATAGATTATAAAAAACACTATTTATTTCTTTTATGTTCTGATTCTAACTTCAGGGTCGTCAGCTTGTGCACAAAAGAGTCAAAACGCAATCTTATGTAAGATTCAAGTAAATGGACGTGGTACATGAAAAAATCGATCAAACAGCCTCACTACAATGTGAGTAAAAGTTTGGAGAGGGATGGACGCTGCAAAATATGTCATCCTCATCATCTGATCATGGTCATCAAAGTTAAGATAGACTAAGTAATCCTTGGATAACTTAAAAATAGAATGTTGATTCAATCAACCCTAGAATGCTAACCATTCGTCTCCTGGACGGACGCTTACGAAATAACTTTGACTATTCTTCCCCTATAATGGTAAATGGATCGTTCTACTCCGTACCTTAATCTGACCTTGGGAACTACAGATGAGGCCATTCCTTTCCCCCGAAATATTTCTGCTTGTAGTACATCCAGAACAATAGTCGTCCCAGAGACGAATGGCTATCTGTCCCTTTAGTATTAAGAAGGTTTTCCTGCGTATGTTTGGAGATGTCGAAGCGTTTTCACGGAGAAAATTTGTGGGGTAGGCCAGAAGCTGTCCGTGAATTATTGAAAGAATTAAGTGAGGAAGATAATTCTACTACTGAGAATGAATTGGAAGATGAAGATTTTATTGAAGTTCTTCTTGCTCCATGGATGCAGAAGCGTCTCAACATATCAACCTTGCCCCGATCAACAAGGACTATTATAAGCGAAATTCTAAAACTGAATTTAAACATTCAACGAGCTGAACAATCCAAAATTAAAAAAAGAAAAAAATGTGCATTTTTCCCATTTAATTTGAGCAGAATGACGCGCCATTTTTGTTTGTTATGTTCAAGAGCAATGTGTGGAGAACATCACGCATATATGTGTAAAGACTGCATCGAAAATAAATAAATAATATTTTTATCCTACTTGACAATCAAGAGTTATGAAATCATCTGCAGGTAGTTTGCTTTTATTTAAATTAGCTTTAAAAATTGATTTTAAATACACTTCGTCTAGGAGACGAATGGTTATCATTCTTGGTTTTTTAAAGGTTACTTTTCTAGGGTTAAGATAAACTCGTGTTTGTATGGTAAAGGTCAGTGGTCGGCAAAGTGCAGCTCATTGTTTGCATTAATAAATATTTATTAAGTATGAAATTTAGTTTTATTTAGTGTAATAAAAGTTTACTAAACAAGCAGATTTGGCTCCCAATTTTTTAAAAAAATTGTTATGTTCATATTTGACTCTTTGGCTAATAAGTTTGCCGACCACTGGTATAGGTCAATTGCCTCCAACAAATATCATTCTGAGATCCATTGCGAATACGGTTGGAGTTAAAAAAGTGAGATGACAAATCTCATTGTCAAACATCCAGTTTTTAGATTTAGGTGAGGCTGCAGGGGTCCAGTGGTAAAGTCTTGGCTCTTGAGCCGTAGGGTTTCGTGTTCGACACCCTATTCCACCGAAGAACCGTCGTGTAAGGGGGTAGAGGTCTGTTGCACGTAAAATTTGTCAAGACTAAATGCCCCTCCCGCTGCTGTGATGCGGAAAAGGGAGAGTACCAGGTACCGTCCTCATCATCTGAATGTTGTTTAGAATTACAAGGTTCGTCCTAAAATCGCCCTAGTGTTGTTTTACAAAGGGACGTTAATATAACTAAACTAAACTAACTTTTTAGGCCATGTGATGTCATATAGCAAATACCCATTGAGTTTATTTTTGAAATTTACTTTATATGATATTGCTATCTATATATCTGATTAATGTCAAAATATATAATCATAAAACATCTTCACTTCCAATAAGTTAATATTCAAAATTAAAATTTCGTTGTTTGTTTCCATTATATTTAAAAGGAGAATATATTCACTTCAATAATACATAGAGACATTTGAAGCAAAAGCAAAATACAATGATGGATTCAATTTTATTCTTTTTTTTATTTTTTAGAGTTTTTTTCTTCTTAAAAAGAACAAAACTAAACAATGCTATACAATATTTTGTTTCTCGAAAGAATTGTTTCTGTCAAGAATTCAGAGAATACTTTCTAACAAAAATAAATAAATAAAAAGAACTTTTATTTTTAACTTCTGCCTACAGCTGTTAAGGATTTTTCATCAGAAACGCCTGCATGCGTTTTAGCGTTGTCGAAATTTTTCAGAAGTTTCGATTGTTAATCTTTCTTTGTCGTCGTAAGTTAGGATATTTTTGGAACACTTAATTTTAAGCACTTTTGGATGAAGTCAGGTTTCTCGGGTGGCAACACATCATTGTGTTTGTAGCATTTTGGTTCTACAGTGACTCGAATATTATGCTATAAAGTTTGTCCTTTTTTGTTTGTGTACTTACCTTACCTGACTAGATGTACATAGAAGTTTCTTACGATTCAGTTTTTATTTACTGCTTCATGAGGGGAGCATTTTTCTTTCGTGCTATCGATTTGATTTCTTTAAGAACAGCAGAGAGTTTAAATATTTTACTCCCCCCCAGGTAGTGTATATTATAAGATCCGACTTAAAAAATAACCTATTTAATTCCATATTTTAGCATATTTTTAACATATCAATGATTTATTTCAGGTTAATGTACAATTAATTATTTTTCTTAATAAATATATATCTATCGAATTCAGGGATGTAGAAGTCGTTAATTTCGAGTTACCCACCCCAACCCCACAATATTATTCTTTTTGTATACTTTGTATTCGAGAAGGTAACCAGTGGAATTGGTCTCCCCAAAACTTTCTCGCATACCTTCAAATAAATTTGTTATGGCAGAGAGCTTTTTTATATGTCACTGGTGAATAATACTTAAGAAATATTAGCTTTTTGCGCGAATTTGTCATTTTTACTCAATTTGTTAAGTCATCCTTGGCGAGTTATTTGGCGATGAATCCCTAGCACATGTTAATAGTATCCAAACATCGAATTTGATTTTAGATACATTTTTTGCAACCGATTGAAACAAATATTTGACACAAATCGGCACTTGTAGTCAAAAAAATTCGTATCAAATTTGGTATATTTAAGTCACTGCGTTTTTGAATTGAGTTTATACGCTTGTTAAAATTCAAACAAACAAATAGTCAACAAGTAGTTGGATTTGATTCAGAGTTTGGCTGCTGCCTACACGATAGATATTAAATCTGTGTATCGAATTTTATTCATCTAGCTCCTTTTTTTAATTATCTTGTTTATTTATATTTGGACAGCTGGATAGGCGGACTTCTTCTTCAATTTGGTATATATCTGCAAATTATTATAAAAAACATATGCTAAATTTCAGCTTCCTAACTAAAAGTATTTTTGTTTTATTTATGTCAAGCACAAGTTGTCGAATATATTCCGAAAAAGAGTTTTCCGAACTAAAGGAGGTCTGAAAAGTGGGATTCGTTAAAATCTCGAATCCGAATTTTTTGACGTTTATTCTAGAGATTTTCTCCATACTTCTTATAGATGAAAATAAAAATTGTGATAATCCAAATTTAATTCACTCATTCACAAGAATGGACATGTAAACTCGAAGAAGAATCGGACATTCAAAAGGGGAGAGGGAATCATAGAATTAGTGTCACGGTTGACAGGATGCGGTGAGGTTGTCTTGTGTCACTTTTATCCCACTCCCGGCGGGGATCTGAAAATTTAATTGCAATATAGATGAAAAATTAATCATTGTTTTTAAAACCAGAATCCCTTGGTTCTGGCGAGGTAATGCCTGAGCAAAAGGTAGGTATTCTCGCAGTGTTTATATAGAATGAAATAAAAATAAAACCTAAAACATTAAAAGGTTACAATGTTTCTAACTAGCCGCTCGATTCTCCTTAAAAATAAAACAAAAAATATTATCTGATTAGATGACACTTTCTCTTTCGAGAATGAGCAAACTTTCTGATTCAATTCCGAATCCATAGAATATTTGAGGTTGTTTGTTCATTATGCATACTTTTTAGATTGAATTATAATGTCTTTGAGTGATTTAATTTCAGCTGTTAAAATTAAATAGCTATATTTGTTTGCCTGTTTGATGCACGTGTACAATTATAAATGCGTAAATCTCATGTAATCTAAAATCCCCAAAAGATGTTGGGATCGATTGTATTTAAGAGAAACATTGATTTTTAATAAATTCACCTAAACGGCAATATCACCTTAACTTTCAGCACGACAAAAGGCGAATTGCATAATGATGTGAAAAATAAAGCAGATAAGAAAAATCCATTACGGACATTCCTTTTTTTCCCTTCTCTTATCTACCCATCAGTCTGGGAACTTAGGTGCTGTGTAACGCCTGGTTCCGGGTGACTTCCGTCCATGCCCCAGTGTTCCCGCTCGCGAATGAGCAGGCAAACAGTAAAAATACAATGAAAACAGCGCTCTGAGCGAAACGCGCTTTGCCTTCCGTCTTCTTAATTTTCGGGAAGAAAGAGCGGTTTCTTGACGGCTAGCGATCTGTGACAGGACCGCCACCTGCGTACTCTATTTCCCACAGACTTACTTTTCTCGAAAAGGAACTGGATTCGAATACGTGATGAAACAAATTATTCAATATGAGGTATTAAAAAGGTATCGTGGATTTTATGTGGCACTGACACCAGGAAACGACTTACATAAAGATGGACTTTTGAATTTATTATTGGGCATAATAAAATTTAATAATTTAAGTGCTGTAGTAAGAATGCATGTGCATGAATAAAAATATTCTTTTTTTTCTGATGACCATGCGTTAAATATGCAAAATAATGAAAATCATTAAAAATTAACTTCAGTTAAATTTCTTAAATTTCAGAAGTTGTTCGGTTTTATATTATTGTAAGAAAATCTGAAACTGGATTTTATTTTTTTCATCAACTGTTAAAATTTAATAAAAAAGTATCAATAATATTTTAATTAGCCAAGGAGAAGAACTTTTTGATGTAAAATATGTGTACCAAATGTTATCAGTATAGCAGCGTACGTGTTGTAGTTGTGGAATATACAGGGTGTCCAAAAAGTTCCCGTACTCCAAATTTAAAAAATCATTGTTCATGATTTTTTTTCAAGTATTTTAAATTTTGCCATACGAGTAATGAAACCATGGACATGCTTGAAGCTTTTTTCGGCGATCGACTTATCTCAAAAAATCTTTGGCCACCTCGATCCCCTGATCTGACCATCCCGGACTTTTTTCTGTGGGGATATTTAAAGGACAAAGTTTATACAAATGATCCTCAAACAATAGATGATTTGAAAATCGCAATTACCCAAAGGATACAAGAAATCACTCCTAGCATGTTAAAATGCGTTTCGAAAATCATGCGCAAACGAGTTCAGCTTTGTCTCCAAGAAAGGGGTGGTCATTTTGAACATTTATTATAAATGTAAGTTCAATATTTTTTCCTTAGTTATGTTAAAAGTGCTTTTTATCATTGGCATAAAAATAATTCTTTTTAAACATATTGTTTTTGTAAAATAAATTCACAAATCATCAGTACGGGAACTTTTTGGACACCCTGTATTTGTACAAAAACAGTTAAGCCTGGTTCCAACGACCTGCGAATCTTCAGACGGGTTACGCGTTCCCCCGTTTTACCCCTCTTGCGGTTTCTTGGGGTCCTTTGATGATGCCTGTGGACGCGTCCGAAGTTTTCCCGCAAATTGTCGGAAAAGTGTCCAGGCATCAAAGGACCTCAAGAAAGCACAAGGGAGGTAAAAAGGGGTAACGCGTGGCTCGTCTGAAGATTCGCAGGCTGTTGGAACCAGGCTTAAGACGTACCGTTTACGTTCACGAATCTTTTTTATGTGTTTTATGTTGGTTGAGTAAAGTTTTGTAATTGTAATCCTAATAAATATATTTTACATATTAATACTGGTTGTCACCTTTCCCCACATTCCTACATTTTTATCCAAAAATTTTATTAGTCACATAATTTGATTTTTTTTTACAAACTTACATATTTGACTACTAGTAAAATAAAAAATTTCTTAATCGACCTGATTGTATCTCCCCTATCAGTTTAGAAAACTTAACTCGGTTAGTTTTAATAGGGTGAACTTACAACGGGCCAGCTCATAAAATAATTTTTTAAAATGTTCGATTTGCCAATCTGAACAAAAGGTTTACAATAACATTGAATAATTATTATCGAGAGCTAATTTTGAATTGCATTACCTTGACTTATTTTTCATTATACCTGTAAGCCTAAGTTTATTCTTCTACATAAGGTCAAATAGGACATATCAAAAGACATTCTGTAATATTTAATCAATAGACTGAATGTAAAAGAAAAAAAAAATCCCATTTCTTTTCATAGAGACTTCATAATACAAATAACCCATAGAAGTGTGGAGGTTTCTCTTTTAATGAGAATCTAATCGATTTCACGCCTCGTCGGTCAGCGAACAGGTGATACCGTCTAAAAGGGTGTTCGAATTGGATGTCTCAAAATTTCGAAGTTATTGATCAAGTTTTCTAAAGAAGCGTAGGAGAAGAAAAAAAAACTATGCCAAGGTTAGTGATTCAATGAGGAGCATAGCACAGCAATTAAAGCGTAAAACAAAACATCACAATGCGTTACATGACGTGCCAGTACATTTACAATGGCAGACTAAACTATAAATATTTTTAAATGTTTTTCTGTCCCAGTTAACAAATTGTTAATTGAACGCTTTGAGAGAATAGTTTAAGAACACTCAATTATTACATTTCCCTACTAACATTTTATGCAAAAAACTTAAAATAACTTATCATCTCTTATTTTTTTAAAAACGACTTCAAAAACGTTTAGAATTAATTTACATTTTTTTTAACTTTTTCAAAAATAATAAGAAGTTCTCAACTAACCTTTCATCGTTATCCTCAATTAATCTGTAGTTTTTATCTCCAGTGTTTGTTGTAAGAAAAATTCTCTTGCGTTTTTATGTATTAACGATTCTTGTAGTTTTTGATGCTGATGAAAAATTATTTACAGGTTTAAATGATTTGACAATTTAAAATAACAGTTATAATCATTTAACAGTTATTATCATGTCAGAACATGTTTTTGGGATGTGATTTTTGGCGTCAACAAAAAAACCGTCAAAATGTTTTTTTTGAAAGCTGATTTTTGGCGTCAAAAAAATGAAAATTTTATTATCTACACGAGCATCTCAAAAAATCAGCTTTTAATAACGCGTTGGCGTTGCATTTATAAAAGCTCTGATTAAATAAATAAGTGAATGAATACAGCAAATAAAATTTAGAAAAATGTCTTTTTCAGCACGTGATTATATAAAATGAAATAAATAGGAAATGCGATATTTTTTTAAACAATCAATGCGATACAATTTTTTTGGATCGTTTGCAATACTAAAGTGACTCATTCAATGAAACAATTAAAATGAATAAAAATATAATTTAACTCGCACGAGCACGTGGTGCTTGGCCTTTCCAGAAAAGATGTTCCATCATGATACATTGAAATATACATAGCAGATTTCATTTTAATCTTTCGTATTTTGATATTAAAATGTGTAAACATATGCCTTTAATATTGCACATTTAAAAGCATGATAGATATTATCTTTTCACCTAAACCAATTGTTGGCATATATGGCGCCAAATCTTTCAACAAATTAATCTAAGAGCAATCGTTCTATTCTATTATGTGATTCAAAGGTTTTAATTATCTATTATCTAACAATCAAAATCTATTTTCTAATTCTCAACAAAGAAACGTATCATTACGACAGAATTACGTTTAATGACGGACACAAAAATTCATCCGAACACAAAGATATTCACATTTACATCTCTACTTAGGCATTACATGTTTGAATAGTTACGCATTAAAAAAATGAATCTAATTTTGAAAAAAAGCTACGCATGAACTGGTTTCCATGGTAACCACAGCTACAAAGAAAAGCGTCTCTAAGACAGAAGACCATTTATTGGCTAATATAGTACTTTTATTCAAATATTTTGATTAAATCAGTAAGGAGTAAATAAAACTTAAAATATTTTCATTTCAAGAAGTATTCATTACTTAAGGTAAAAACAAAAAACAAAATAAAACATTTATTGAGTTTTGCTATTTTAAATCTACTATTAGTCATTCATTGTTGAAACTTAGTCTGACTTTTTTATGTTCATGTAAATTTATTTGTTTATTACGACCTTACGAAGATTGTATTTTTAGAAATCAGAAAATAAATTCATCGCATTCATTTTAGAATTCTAAAATTGTAAATCCAATTGTTTTCAGATTTAATTTTTTTCTTATTGAAAAATCATGAAGCTCTAAATATTTCATTCAATTGTTTTTGTAAGACATCAAATAGCAAAATAAATGGAAACAAACTAATTTTCAGAGACGACTGTCCCCATTTGCTGACTATAGATATTGTTTAAAATAGTTTAAACTTATCAATGAATAGTTATGATAAGTTTTATTTATTTTAAATAAGTTTATATGCTTTTAGTTGTATATTTCTTTACTGATGATTAAAACGAATAAATATACTTACTAATGAATTATTACTTATTCCACAGAATAAAAATAAAAGGTTTCATTGCTCAAAATCAGTGACTTTTAATTATTGGTTTTCAACATTTATCCTCTTTTAAAATCGTTTGTAAAGAGATTTAATGTATTTCAATTTTAGCAAGTGAAAAATCTCAGCAAAATTCTAAATAATTTATTCTTAAGTGCCATAAACATTCTGAAAAGATGAGGAATATGGCATTGGTAAACAATACAATGAAAACACCATTCTTTTTTTAAATTTAGGCCAATTGCATTTCAAATTATTTTGAATTGTCAAGCATGAAAAGAGAATAGGACAATTTTCGACTCCAAGCACTATGTTAGCAATATAAACATAAACTGAATAGTTTTTTGAGAGTATTATTATTCCAAGACATCATAAAAAATGTCATTGTCTCAGAACAAATTGCATCATTCAGTTTATTCGCGTTGTATTAAACAGCTGAAATCGAGCGATGCAATAAAAATAATACGTTTTCAATCTTTCCTTGCATTCATCGTTCGTATTTTATGTGCCTATAATGAACGGACTTCGTTTTAACGATCATCTTTTAGAACATTTCATGGATATTAATGGATTTCGTATCAATTAACTACTTAGAGAAAAATAAAAGAGAAAGAATATGTAATTGTTAACTGCTGGTTACCAAAATTTACTTTAGACTAGTCTTAATAAACTTGGCTGATAAAAGAGAATAAACATCATACATTTCACATGATAAATTAAAAAAATTTACATACATTTCTCTAAACTTATTAATTTTTAAAAAAAATAAACTTTAAATTTTTAAAAAAATTTAATCATAAATTTTAATTTTTAAAATCTTTTTAGGTATTAAAATATTTAAAAATGGTCTGTCAGTTTGTATAAACTCACACAAAATGAACTGGTTCCATAAAACAAATCATTCTGTACTGTATAATAGAATCAATAATGATAAAATTTACTACATAATACTGATACACGAAATTAAAACATTAAAACAAAATATAACGAATAATTTTGTTTCCAAACTATATTGGAAATAGCAAAAAAAGTAATAAATAAATAAGCATATATATATATATATATATCAAGTTAAATTCATATATATATATATATATGAATTTAACTTGATTCTTATCTTCTCTAAACACAGAAATTTTCTTACACCCTTTATTTCTAATGCTAAATTTCATAGTCATATGCCCTTTAATTTAAAGAATTAATAAATTTTTCGATTAATCTATTTTTCAATATAATTTGTTGTGGAAAATTGAACCAATTGTTGAATGAATTATTTACGATTCAAAATTAAGTTTGCGAATATGTACTATTTGGGTGTATTAATATGTAATTAAATATATAAGCATTTTTTGCAGTATTCTTCAAAAACGATATGTGTGTGTGAACTGCTAATAGATCTTATATCCTGTCCCATGTTGCGTCATTGATAACATGAGTTTTTCCAGACATTATTGGCAAAGGAAGGATTGGTAGAGAGCCACTTTTTTGTGTGCTTTATGTTAGTTTGGAAATGTTTTGTCCTTCTAATGCTAATAAATATATTTTACATATTAATACAGGTCGTTGCCTTTCCCCACATTCATTTCTAAGTAATTTCTAGTCGTAAATTAACTCATGAACTTAATTCCAAAATAATTTCTTATTCAGTAATACCATTCTATTTCTTCTATTTAATTAATTCATCCTAAGCTTTGTAGAAATGCTTCGTCGCATACTCCGAGTGAAAGGATAAAAATTTTGCCGAGCTAAGATATTCTTTTAAAAGATCGCTATAATTCCCTCACCTAATCCGACATGTGTAAAGAAATCCCTATCAGAATCTCACAGTAATGAAACTTATCAGAAATTCACAGGGATAAAGGTTTCATAAGCTTTTCCTCATTTCGTGCTGTCCACGTCGCTTCTGTTTGTACAAAAAAGTCATGCGTCCTGGGATGGAAATAAAACGAAGTTAAAAAGTGTATCCTTTCAAAGTATCTTTTCTCTCTTCGTCCACGACTCTGCTTTAAAAATTGTGTTACATTTATATATATTGCTGTTACTTATGGCACTTGCCCTGGACAAAGTCCTAGCTGATACAGCAGCAGATTTAAGCCGAAAAGAGCATCTCTTGTTTTTGAAGAAGCGCCAACTAAGGCCAAGAGTACGACTTAGCTGCACACTCACCACATTCGCTTGCACAGTTCCTTTTTACAGGGGGAGGGGCACAGTCACACATCTCACAAATAGCACACAAAAGAACAATCATGTCCAAACCGGGACCGAATCCAGAACACGGGGAAGACGCGCCACGTGTGTGTGTGTGTGTGTGTGTGTGTGTGTGTGTGTGTAAAGGTTATTGCAATTTCTTATGTTTAAATGCTTGCTTATTGATTTAACTAATTTGTACAAATTTCAAAAGTTTTCAACAGATTTAACTTTATTAATCTTATCCAACTACATTTACATTTCTAGTTAATATAAGATTACCTTGTGACTCAAACCCAACAGGGTGATGTCCGGAAATGCCGCAATCCGATACATCCGTGTGATGACCTGAAACCGCTCCTTAGAAAGTGCGCTTAGGTGCCGCCCTAATTTTAGGTTTATCAGCACTGGTTGCATGTGGTTATAACTGGAATCAACTGATGAAATCGCTTAAAAGGTAATGACCTTGACTTTCTAAAAGTGGTATACCTTCTATATTAATTTTTTTATCACAGATTCCGAAGACGCTCTAATTTTTGTCTTTCCGTGAACAAAAATTGTATGTAAGACGATTATTGTCTATCGTTTATGAAGTTTCTTTTTTTTTTTGGAGGGGGGGAGGGGGAGTGAGGTCATTTACTGAATAATTTGACTTTCTGTATAAGAATTCAAATTTAATAAAATGAAAAGAAATATTAAATGGACTTTGCAATTTTTTTTAAAACGTGAAGCTTTTCTATTTAAGTAATATAATTTCTCAAGTGAATCATAAAATCGTGATGTAGAAATACGATATCATTATAATTTTATATCTGAATAATTGAAATTATTTTTAGTAATTTTTAAAATGAATATGTCGTTTTGAAATATATTTTCATAATTATTTCAACAATCTCATGTTTCAAATTAATTTTGAACTAATGAATCTTGGAATAAATAAATCTGAAGAAACCATCTATATTAATAAAAATGGACCGCGAAATGAGTTGCTAAGCGCAAAACTGGAGAACGGCTCGACCGATTCGGCTAATTTTTTAAAAAAATATTTTCGTTAAGACACGAGGCTGGTTCTTATGGAGAGAAAAAATGAAAAAACTGCGTGGAAAATAGTTAAAACGACACTTTTCTTACTTTCCCGCCAAAAATCTTCATTTCCTTCCCCCCACACCAACTGAGTAAGATAACAGGAAGTAATGATTTGTTAAAAAAAATACGCGAAGTCAGTTGGTTTACATTTATACATAGCGAGAAAATGAATAAAGAAAGAAAATACTTGCTTTTATGCAGCTGATTATGCTGATTAAAAACTTTCTCCTCAACGGACGTGAATATCATTTTGTTCGTTTTTCATTTTTTAATGTTGCTATTGATTGTGTTCTGCTATAAAGTTGTTACTTTTGTTGTTCTTAAAGATAAAAATTCTTTTTTATAAATAAATGCGGCATTAAGAGCTCTTAATGTGTTTATTTTATTCTTGAAAGGAGTTATGTATTAAACGATTCTTTTTATTTTCTTAGTGTTTAGTCGGTATGAATATTTAATCTATACCTATCCAAAATAAAGTCTGGGCAGGGAAGGAAAAAAAAGAATTAAGGGAAAAAAGG
Organism: Argiope argentata; assembly: GCA_026289955.1. NCBI lineage: Eukaryota > Metazoa > Arthropoda > Arachnida > Araneae > Araneidae > Argiope > Argiope argentata. The sequence continues at coordinate 4,736,291 of JAOUZG010044037.1, read as the reverse complement.
GTTTGTAGAAAGAAAACAAAAGAATTTGCAGGAAAAAGAAAAGAAAAGAAGGGTGTGTGTGTATCACCATTATTTCCTCTGTGCGCGGCCTTTTCCAAGCAATTCCGGGCAATAAAATAGCAATTCCGGGGCAATCATTGCTCGGATAGAAAGAGAAAGATGATAAGTACAATGAACAGAATATCTGAAGAAAATAATACTATAAATGAATTATAGGACTATCAAAATTTGTTTGGTTTAAAAATATTTTGGTGAAAAACCTGTTATGAGACACAACTACATAAAATATTATTTGAAAATTTTAGCGAGCATTAATACTGGCGAACCGACTGGTCGCCAAAGGCTGCTAGTATTTGAATAAAAATGATTTTTAAAACCTTCAGCGCCTTGCGTTAAATACCGAAAAACCTATAAAAATTTCATATAAATATTTCATGGGGGCGCGGTTGTCTGAGGGGACGATCCCGATCCGTATGGTTTAAGGTTCGATACCCGATTCCACTGATGAACCGTCCTGTAAGGTCTGTTATACGTTAAATGTGTCACGACCATTCATCTTCCCACTAGTGTGGCGCGGCGAGGTATGGTCGCGAGAGGGAATGTCAGCTCAGGTGTTGTCCTCGTCATCTGACCACGGTCTAAAAGGTCGTCCCCAAATAGCAAAAGCGTTGATTTGCAACGGGATGTTAATAAAACTAAATTATAAATATTTTATAGATCAAGAATTTTAAATAATAACTAATGTTTCATTTTGTATTAAATGCAATTGCTTTTTTAAAATCTCGACGTAAGAATTTCTACACATCATTATCTATAAAAGAAAAAAAATGTTTAAAAACATAATTTTTTTTCTTAAAATTTTAGACTGGTGTGACGTCAGAAACTTCATAATGCAAAGAGAAAGCTCCGTGCAAAATATTAGTTACCGACATCAAAAAAATTTATTTTAATAAGTACTTCGTTAATATTATTGGAATATAAAACTTATTCGATTTGATTATATCAGTACTATCCTTTTTATTTTAATAGAATCTCAGCTGAGATCATAAATAATTGTTGAATAATGGGAAAATATCTAGTTATACCTAGTAATTTTACTAATTGACTTAAAAAGGTCTTCAGAAAAAAAAATCTATGAAATTTTTTAAAGTAAGAATTTTTTTTAGCAAAAATAAAAAAGGGGTTCCTGGAATTAATACATTCATTCTAATAAGTCATCTGCATTTAATAATGAAAATAAAACTCTAATAAATACTTACTGTCAAATGTGATGGCATTTTTACAGAGATTAATTAATAATTTTTAAGAATTTTAACAAAACTATTTTTAAATATAGCATGGATGTGTGACTATTAGAATTGTATCAATATAACAATTAACTGTGTCAATTGCCTATTCTAAAGCATCTTAAAACGTAATTGATTCCTGCCTATTTACTTCTTCGTATACAGAACCACACATCGAGACATTATTATAATCGTGAAAAAAATCGACTTGGAGACTTTGGCGAATTCCCATATTTTAGACCTCCTGAGTACGAAAACCACATTTGTGGATATATGTTTGTGAGCATGATTACTTAAAAAAGCCTTGAGCTAGATTGATGATATTTGGTACATGATATTTACACTATTATTTCTTTCAAGTATAGATAGAAGTTTATGCGCAGGAAATTTGTCCATCTGCTTGTCTGTCCGTATGAAAATGAATAGACAGCTTTTAAACACAAAAAACAAAATCAGTAAAATTTGCTATACAGTTTCAACATATAAATTTTAAATTCTTATTAAATTTTGAATCAAATTTCTCTAGTGGTTGGTCGTCTGTCAATCTATGCATTCGCATAGATGCAATGCAAGATTTCAAAAACGCAATGGTTTCTATTAACGAAATTTAGAGTCTGATCTTGTTACTAAAATTACAGCTTTGTACTAAATTTGATATCAAACGATCAATAATCAATGAGACATCCAAAAGACAAAATTGATTTGATTTTCTTCACTAAACGGAGCATAAAACATTAACGTTAGGGATAAAATAAAAATGATGGTGCTCGCAAGGATAACACCTCTATTTGACACCTAGAGAGTATGTGGGGAAGTTCCGTGAAGACCACTGCTGCTGGTTACAGTTAAAATATTTTCTGCTCCCCCATTAGTAAAAGGCAATTTTCCTTCCAGTGATACCAAATCTATGTACTTAAAAGATTATCAATGGGTAAAATTATAATATTTTTTCTGTTATTACTGCTATTGTAGAAGTAGTCATTTGTATGTATTGTGAAAATAATTTGGAAGTCACTTGCAATGTGACCGCTACCCTCAAATTATTATGTGAAGACCCACTTGTCCGCATTCGAAAACTAAGATATTATAATGGATAATCCAATTTATAATGGATTAAGATTGTTTTGATTTATTTGAAAAACATGAAAAGAAGTCGATTACAAATCTTTCACGAAAGTTAGAATTATTCTTTCTTGAATCGTATTAAAATTTATTTTTTCTGAGAAGAATATTTTAAACTTTTGATTTTCCAAATTTTTAAGAATAAGTTGTTTTTTTATTGTTTTGATTTTACATAGATACAAACGTCTATCATCGTAAACAAAAAACTGAAATAAATTTTGAACGATGAAATAAATTTTTATCACGTCAGAACATGATATTGTTTTGGGAATGAGGTTTTCTGGCGTCAACAAAATTCCATTGGCTAAAAATTGAAATTTTATTATCTGTACGAGCACATAAAAAAACTCAGCTTTAATAACGCGTTGCCATTGCATTTACAAAAGCTCTGATTAAGTTAATGACTACAGCAAATAAAACCTAGAAAAATGCCATTTTGAGCTCGGGATTAGATGAAATGAAATAAAAAGGAAATGGGATATTTTTGTTAAACAATCAATGCGAGGCAAAGTTTTTTTGGATCGTTTGCAATGCTAAAGTGACTCATTCAATGAAACAATCAAAATGAATAAAAATATAATTCACCTTGCACGAGCTCGTGGTGCTTAGCCGTTCAAGAAATTATGTTTTTGGCATGATGCATTGAAATTTGCAGAGCAGATTTCATTTTAATCTTGTTAATTCTTGCAGCGTTTGGAATCCAAGAACATCTATACTTTTCTTCCTTATTCTTTTTTACATTCAGTGCGTCATTGATATTATTTTAAATATTTCTAAACAATAACATAATTAATATTATTTAGATACTTTATCGGTCTTGAAAGTCATGCTACGATCGGAATAATTGTAAAAAAAGATAGCATAAAGATTTCATTGTATTGTTTTTTCATTTTGACCAATAATTGTTTTTATTAATTTATTCATTTTCTCATATGACCTAGTTTTGGAAGAATTGCTTTTATTATCTTCATTCTTAGATTTTGTTTTAAAACAAAGGTTATTGTTTATTTGAATATAGGCTAAAGAATTCGGCATTTAAATATATAATTTGGGAAATTCAAATTAGCATTTTCATTTTTAAATAAACTTTTTTCTTTAAATAAAAAAATATCAATACCAGGGGGGAAATAAAATAACTCTATGAATCATTGCGAAGTTACGATAATTCCAAAATTATTCTGTTATTTTTTGCAACATTTTTGATAAATTTTAATTCAGCTCTCATAAATGAATGATTTAAAATGAATAATTCATTAAGAATCGTAATAAAATGTATTTACGATGAATTTTTACAGAATAAAATGAAATTTAAATGCATGCAAGAGATGATAATTTTAGGATTAAAATAGTAAAAACACAGTTAGGATATTAGAATTATTTCTCATATTACATTTATTTTTTCAAGTCAACACTTTTTTAATTTTTATATTGAGAAATTCTCTCTTTTTTAATAAAAAAATAATCACTAAAGAGTCAAGAAGCATGAAAATATTTTGAACTGATTTGTTGAATTTATTATTTTAGACTTGTAATTATTGGGAATATTAATTTCTGCATAAAAAATATATTAATATTTTTGCAAAGTAGATACATATAATTGCAGTTTCTAATGTAATGAGAAGTGAGAAGTATTGTTATAAAATATAATAAATAGTATTCTGAAAAAATAATAATAATCAGCAAAAGCAAAATTTTCCAACTTTAAAATTGATGCACAAAATATTTTTGCAAGCAAACACACTTCAAAAATACTGAAAAAATTAAAGATATAATTAAAAATTCCAAAAATACTTTCTGTTTAAATTTCTGTTACACGAGAATTTATTACCTGAAAATTTAATAGCTCTAAGAACGAACAATCTGCTTATTAAAGAATTTTGTACAGTTTTTTGAATATAAACATGATTTACAGATAGTATTTCGGCTTATAAATATTAAAAATGATTCTAGTTTTAAAATATTGCATCTTTATAAATTAAGCTTGTTTATTTTAAATTGAAAATAACAGAAATATTAGTTGATTACCAACCGTACCAAAATCTACACGAAAGAAAGTATTGAACACTTTCTTTTATTATTATTCGAAGTGTGATGAAACTATTGAAAATAATCACGAACAAAATACAAAAAATATTCCGCTTCTTAGACTGAAATATCATTTCAAGTTTAATTAAATATGATAGTAGCTTTCAATATTTGTTTTAATGCGTGAATAAAAATTTCTTTTATTGTCATTGAAAGTATTATGAAACTATTATAAACAATCACGAAAAAACATGATCATAAAATTATTTATCTTCTCAGTTCGGAATATTAATTAATAATGTGAGTTTTTAAGTGTATGTATTATTTGTAGAGCATAAAAACCTAAACCAAAATATGTGGTTCATTAATATATATAAAATGATCTCACAATATTTCACTGATTACAAAAAAAATGACCATGAAAGTTATTTTTTATTCTTTTTGACCAATAGATGATGTCATTAATGCAGAAATAGCGATTTTTCGATTCAGGTTTTATTAAAATGGCGGCAAAAAAGTCATGACAAAAATGTCGTCATGATCATCACAGAAAAAATTTCGAATCAAGACGGATATGGAGTCATGATCAATAGTCCGTGATCACTAGAGAAAATTTTTTTTTCTTTCTTTAAATTTCCTTCTCTTTTTTTTATTATGTTTGCAACAGTAGGTGAAAGAAAATTAAGATCACAGATGCTGAGTCTAAATGTAAAGCCAAAGTGTTGTATATTTGGCGAGAATTAGAATACCGGGTTTTTTTTACGGCTATTTAAAATCCTCGCATTGAATTTTTCTGATATAAATGGTTTTATTAAAAACTTTTTAATCTTCTTTACAATATAAAAAAACAACTATCTGTTAAATAATAACGGTTTTTTACAATACTTTTTATAATCAAGAAATGACTTCGCGACCAATCTTTACTATGGCTAACAAGATTTTTTTCCTCTGTAAGTAATTTAAAAAATGTATTGTAAGGTACCGTAGAAAATAATTTATCCATATCAAACAGGGCCTCACTAAGGCAGATGCATACGGAGCGATTGCCCCGATCCCCCACATAAGTGGGGGCCCCTAAATCGAATAAAAATTTATTTTGCGTTTCCTTCTTTAATGAATGTTCTTCATTACTAAAGCAGTAAAGCACAGGTGGCCCCAAAGAAGTTTTTGCCCCTAGGCCCCAACAGAGCTAAGTCGGGCCCTGATATCAAATTATTATTTTCATTCAATTAATCAATTGAAATAGATTTATTTGACATCATAAAAGCAAAACTAACTATACATGGCATATAACATCTAACAGTGCAATATCAAAAGTTTATTTTTATTTTTCAAAATGAACATTGGATACTGAAATATAATTTAATGATGTATTTTTGTGACATGTTTCTCAAGAACATTGAATGGATTCCAATGAATTAACTTTGGTGCAAGAATGGGCAAATCAACTAGATGATAGAAAGCAATAATAACGAGGAAAGAGTCCCGTGCGTTATTCCAATTAGCGCTCATTTTCAAAATGAGAGAGTAAGGGAATTGAAATCGGTGTTTTCCTCATGCAAATATTTTGAACGCTCTGAATCTGGATTTAATTCGCTTTCCTTCCGTTTCCAAAAGAATTCAAAAGAGCTCTCAAATGTATTTTGAAAAGCTACATTGTACACAATTTTGTTAGCCATATAAGAAATAATTGAAATCATAGCGATCAAACAAATAATTTAAAAGAAAAATTGGAAACTCTCGTCATTTATCAGATCGCTGGAGCATGAATTAGATTGACTTCATGATAACAGGGGAAAAAATAAGAGAATAAAAAAGTGTTTTGAATCCATGGATGAAAATAATAAATTGTATACTTTTTTTGTTGAGTTTCTTATCTAAGTTTGTTAAGATAATGAAACTTTGAGAAAAACATTAAAATCTTTATTAGAAGTATTTCTGTTAAATAACATAAATAAGTATTTTTATTCTTTCAGAATCATTATAGTTTATTTCAAACATTCAGTAAGTGTTTGGCATGGTTTACAGAAACACATTTGTTTTAGAAAAATTAAGCATAATTATTATGAAAGAAGCATAAAAATTAAGTATTAAGAAAAACCATTTTTTAAACAAAAACCTGATCTTTCAAGTGCTTAATGAAATAATGTAAGCGCTAAAAATGTTAGTGTAATTATTAATTACTAGCCGTGTTTGGTGACCAATTGGTTTTCTGGAATTAATGGTTGCTAAAATCTTGAATCAACTATTATATGCAATTTGGTATAAATGGTTTTTTCAGAAAAACATCTTTTAGCTTCAAATACCCATGCTGTAGCATAATATTGTGCGATATTATATAATATTAAACAATATCGCGAATATTGATCAATATTGCACAATATTTGTGTAACACTAGGGATTTTTATACATGTTTATGACCTATAGTATTTTGAAAATCTTATAATGTGCTACATATTTCTCTAATTTCTTATCTGTACCTTTACATATTGGAAATAATTAGCAAAATTAATATCGATAGTAATTCGATTTGTAAACAGAAGCGAAAAAAATATCTACAACTTTGATAATGGCTTTTATTAACAACTTCGGTTTTCTTCCAGAATTCTTACGTTTTTATATTATTATTCATGATACGTTTAATATTTTTAAAAATTTATTGGATTTTTTGTTGGATTATATGTTTCAAATATTTTTAAAAAATTAAAGTTAAAAGAATCGAAAAAATTACACGGCAAAAATCTGGTACAATTAAAAACAATCCATTTTAAAAAAATTAAAATAAGGTAAAAATCCCTTTTGTACAGTAATGCACGAAAGTTATTACTTAAAAACTTCAAAATTTCAATTAATTTTGAATTAAAATTTGAAGAGTATCATTTCGAAGTGTATATTCCTACCCACCAGAGTATATATGTATGCGCTAAGTTTGGTAGCTCCAAGTCAAAGGGCCTATGGAGGGCCAACACACATACAAACGTTATACACACATTCATTCAATTCATACAATTAGCTCACACTCTCCCTATATATCTTCTTCAAATTTTCAGTCGTTAATAAAATACTTTTTATCCTCCACTCAAGTTCAATTAAATTTTTTTAGAACTTGTAGTGGATGATATTTGATGTTAATACAGTTTTTTCGCATATTAATTTATAAATATTTTATTAATTAATTAAAAACTAACTTTCTCGACAAAAATCTTCATGTCCATACCGCCAAATAAGTAACGAATTCAGTTTGTTTTTTCCCACGCTAATGAGGTTAGGCTTAATATGTTTCTGACCGATTCTTTCAAATGATTCTGTTTATTTCCTTAAAGATTGATGTATTTAAAATTAAACCTTGTTAATTAATCGATTTTTCGGATTCCCTTTGAAGTACTTTCAAATTAATATATTGCAGAATACAGAAAATTAAAAATTTCTAATCTGTATTGAGTGACTTCAACGGGCGTAGAAAATTCACGCATTTTCGTTGCTTCAATTTTTGTTGAAAATTCAGCGCCAATTGAGTGTGCTTTGAATCTGTTCTGATTTATTTTATATGGATACGAAATTGAATTTTTTTGGCCAGGTATAATTTTTTGATTAGTTATTTATACTAATTGTAATTATGGAATAAAAAGTAACTAAAATTAAAAATTTTCTTTGTTGATCTAAGTAGACATTGACTGACAATTTTTTCATGTATTACTTGTTTTTATTTTAAATCTAAAACTACCATATAATAATATTACTCCCAAATTATGTTTCATTTAGCAAAAAGCGTTTGCAATAGTTTAATTGATTTATTGATTGGATTAGTGTAATTTTATGCTTATATGGGATAAAGAAAATAATCATATCTGAATTATATCTTGCGCTCTGACATTTTCCAGTTACAGGAATATAGTAAATAGATTTGATCCACAACTAAATTCTAAATTCACCAAATTCGTGTTTAGAGTGAATTATTAGTGGAATAAAGATCCAAAACTCATCACTTGTTAAATCATATGCCTATCTAAACGAGTTTTTACGGACTGGAAAGAAGAAAATGTCAATGAAATATTTGTAAAACAATCCTTAGCAGTTAAAAGAGATTTCCCGCCAAGAATTGTACCACATAAACCGCTATATTGATCTGTATAATAAGGTGGGAGTTCCGTAATTGGTTGGGGAAATACAAGTAATAATTGTATGAGCGGAGAATAAAAACAATAGCGTTCAACAGTGATATGTACTCAATATTCTGAAAGACAATACCATGTTAAGAACTGTCTCAATAAAGCAGAACATATTTACCACCTCCAGTGGTACAAATCAAATTTAGCCCTTACAAAAGTCAAAGCGACAGTGACATCTGACATGTGTCACTGTCCTTTAAGTCATCAAACCATGCGCCAATAATATGAGGAAAATAGGGATCCAACCCTAATGACCTTTTTTAGACCCATTGTTAAGTCTCTTTTTTTTTAAAATCAAATGTGGCTAAAAATAAGACCTTTTTCCACTTTCGGCCAAGGAAAGTAATTAGAAGTGTATTTCCCTTTTTCAATGAAACTAAATTAGATGTCATTAATAGTTATTTTATTGGACAATGACAGAATAAATTTATACTTACCCTTATTTTTTTTTATTTCGGATCTATATATTTGAGTAAAATACAAGCAGGAAGTGTAAATAAGGAAATAAACACATGTCATATTCCCAAATAGGGGTATTGTTATAGACACATAGGCATAAGTTTATTTCTTAGGTGACACCTTTAAATAAATTATTGCTTAGCGTAATTTCATTGTTTGTAAATAATATTAAAGATGAAATATATTTTAAAGATTTTACATGACATAATTAGGATTTTTTTCTTTTGTTCTCAGTTTTCCATGCATCGCTTTAATCTTATCAATTAAAATATATCCATATCAATCAAGTATAAATATACAAAAAGTATAACGTGATTTATTTTCTTTTGTGTATATATTTTCATTTATTCATATATATATATCGAGGAAGTAAGCCCAAAATTAATATGCTTTCTTTTGTTATAATAATTCTGATGTATTTGATTTATTATTCGTTAAAAAAATTGAATCTTAAAGAATTGATTCTTTTTAATAAGAATAACATAATTGAAAGTAGAAACTATTCTTAATTTTCAAATTAGAACAAAAATAAAAATTATTAAAATTTTTACAATATACTGTTATTAACTGTTATAGTTAACAAATTATTTTGAGACAGCTGAGACAGTTAATAGAATAAACTTAGAAAAAAAATGAGGAAATTAAAAGCTACTGGATTTTAAATTAAACTTACACATTATTTCACTTGTCAAATGACAAAAAAAGTAATAATTGCGTCATTATACATTGTTTACTCAACAATGTTTTATTTAGAACCTATGAAGGAGTTCTAAATATTCATTTATTTCTAGTCTTTCTCACAACATTGTTTTAACCCTATTAGTGATGCGATTTTGTTGACACCTTGAACGCCAATTTATTTTCAATCAGCACTGCTCTGGTAGACGATTTAATTTTCTTATTTTTAAGAGGAGGGATTGATATAGAAACTTATGGTTTTGTTGCTCAAATAATTTGTTATTATTAAAAATAATATTTGTTTCACGCATATGTATGAATGTTTGTATATATATATATATATATATATATATATATATATATATATATATAT
>JAOUZG010044037.1:4709605-4726169 GCA_026289955.1 Argiope argentata | reverse complement strand
TATATATATATATATATATATATATATATATATATATATATATATATTAGTATCAGTTTAATTTTTCATTAATGTGTAACAAAAATATTACAGTTCCACATAGTATTTAAACGAAAGTAATTAAGTGTTTCAGCATTTATACAAATAGATTTATACAAATTACATTCTTATGGTAAGTAGAAGCATGCACACAAGTACATCAAAGCAATAGAATCGATATGACTTTCAATTACTTCTCTAAAAAAAGCATCAAACCTCAATAATTTCTGGCGAATCCAGCTCGTCATTGTCAGTTTGTTCAGGAAAGTTTATGACAAGCTGGTCTCCTCATTTCCGCTCAAGGGGTTAATTATTAATTATATAATAGAAACCAATATCTGTTTTAGAGTTTTTGCATTAATTTTTGGAAATTGTATCAGTATGTTTCTGATGAGATGACGAATGTGACGTAAAAATTGTGCCATCTCAGAAGAATCGGAATTTTGCCAGATTACAAGACGGGTTCAATTTAAAAGCTGTCAGATTTAGATGCCTTCTCCTTCATAATAGACGAATGAAGACATATCAATAATAGGAAGTAAGAAAAAAAAATTACGATAAGTTCATCTTAATCGTTTTGCTTGCAACCGTATCACCTATTCACCGTGACTCGCTCTCTGTTTAATACTTTCCAACCTTCTCAGCAAATGTACTCGTCTGTTTGGTGCAGAAGTCAACTCGTCAGAGGCACATTATATTTTTTGATGGGAGAAAAATAAAAGCGAACCAAATTCCAAACCTTGTTATTGTTTCTTATGGCACTTGCCATGGACAAGCCCGCTGAGGTAGTCAACGATTTAAGTCTAATAATCGTCTCTTGTTTTGTAGTAGCGCCAACTAGGACCAAGAGCACTAAATTTTGCTACTGACTCATCACATTCGCTTGCACGGCCCATTTTTACAGAGAGGCACATTCACACACCTTACAGGTAGAACACAGAACAACCATGCTCGCACCAGGACTCGAACCCGGAACGCTCAGATTACGGGGTAGACGCGTTACTCCTACACCAGGACGCCGGCATTCAAAATCTTTGCACAATAGAATACTAATGATACAATAGCTAATTTGGGAAACATGCAGTTTTAGAAGTTTTTTTTTTGGGAAAGAAGTTCTTCAGATATTGTTCATTACATTACGCCTACTAAGTTTTTTTTTATATATATATATATATATATATATATATATATTCCTCATTTTTTAAAGAGGTCGAAACAGTTAGTTGTTTAAATATTCAGGAAAACTATGCATGAAATGTATAAAAGGAATTAAATTTATTTTTTAAACATTTATTCCAATTCTATTTATTTTCAATTGCGGCAGGGAGAAATACGGTACCAGTAACTAATGTCAGCTAAGAAACTTTTTGTTGTTCATCAAAAAAAATTCAATAGCTTAAAATGTATTTGAAAGTGATGAAGAGAGATATAGAAGATTTAACAACTGTAAATTGCAAATATTACTCCTTTTTTGTTGTGAGTGCTTTCATGCATGCTCATACATTTTATCGAATAAAGACAAGCATTTACATATCTGCAGTTCTAAAGCTTTTCTACAGGCAATCATCGAGATATCAGATATAAATAAGCTTGCATGTATTTACGTATTAAGAGCATTTCAAGAATAGGGGAAACAATTTATCACTTCTTATCTAAACCAGAAATCTTTCAAATAACTTGAGCAGAATGTCTTTTCCTCGTGTACCGTAACTTATGGACTGGTGTCTGCTTCTCACAGATTTGACCTTCGCTATTTCTGTCTCCCTTCGTATCAGCCCCATCTTTTCGCACGAGGATTAAAGCAAACGGTTAAGAGGAGACTTAGAAAGACCAAGAGGCGGTAGGGAAAAGAAAGGAAATGCGCTTTTCAGTGGTTGTCGAGCTTTTAACTTATTAATAAGCTATTAACCTTGAGCGTGTGCGATGGAGCAGAGTGCTGAACTTTTCATGCAAGTATTTTAAGTCCCGTTAGGTCAAACTTTGAGTGTCTCCTGCTCGCGTTCATTTCCGATTTACTTCTTATTAGTAACACGGTATTAATATTCAGAATTGTTTGAATTCTTCTGCAATTCACCAATTTTTATTCTGTTAAAGAAATTGTCTTTTTATTAAAAATTAGCAATAATATATGGCCAGTTGGCTCACAGGGAATACAATAGTGTTGAATTTCCATTACATCTTGTATATTTAGTTTTCCTTTTTCAATTCCTACTATTATTTCACACTCTCCCTACATATATGTATCTTGCTCAAATATTCAATCGTTAATAAAATACTTTTTATTCATCCTCTCAAGTTCAAATATATTTTTTAAACTTGTAGTGGATGATATTTGATGTTAATACAGATTTTTCAAATATTAATTCATTAGTTTTTATTTATTAGTTAAAAACTAACTTTATCGCCAAAACTCTTCATTTCTCCGCCGCCATATTAGCAAAATCTCAGTTCGTCCCCCCCAAGCTAATGAGGCTATGATTAACATGTTTTCGACCAATTATTTCACACGATTTTATTTATTTACTTACTGTTTGAGGCATTTAAAATTAAATATTATTATTTAATCAATTTTTTTTTATTTTTAAGTACTTCTGAATTGAAATATTACAGAATAAAGAAAATTAAAAAAATTCTAATCAGTATTGCTTTACCTCATCTGGTGTAAAAAATTCTCACATTCACATTGCCTCAATTGGCGTTGAGAATTCAGTGTTAATTGAGTGTGTTCTGATTAAGTTAAGTTCAACGCCAATCGAGAGTACTCTGATTGTGCTCTGATTTATTTTCAACGGTTACGGACTTGATTTTATTTTGGCCAGGCATAAATTTTTGATAAATCATTTATATAAATTGTAATTATTTAATAAAAAGTAACTAAAATAAAAAAAATTGTTAATCTAAGTAGGAATTGACTTAATTTTTTAATATTATTTTTAATATTCTCTCAACAAAATATTTTTATACGTCAAATTATAAAGTCTTTAGGATTGTGTTCTCTTTACTATCTTATTCTATTTCATTATAAAAACGAAATGGACTGAAGTTTTTATCCCATCATAATGATAATAGAAAAAGATTCTCTTCGTATTAACTATCTTTCAATTAAAGTTGTCTTTTATGATATTATAATTTTTATATTTTATTATTCATAGAAGTTGCAAGTATCATAAACATAATCTTTTTTTAGCTTTCAACTGTAGAAAAAATGTATAATATTAAATATTTATCGAAATAAGGAAAGCGGTTTGAATTTCATTGCAACAATGAAATCTGTTTAGGAAAATTATACAATTTTTTTTTAAAAAAGAAATAGTCAAAATTCAGTAAAATGCTATATGACATATAAAATGGTATCAATATGAAGATAAGATTTTAAAGTGTAAAAATATTTTTTGTTCACTGATATACGTAATTAGAAGCTATTATAGAAAAACGCCAAAATTCATTTCATTAAACTTTCGTTTTATTTTACTGTAGAAAAAAATAAATTTAAGGGAATGTAATATTTTGAAAAAAATTTCTTGTAATACTAATTAAAACAATTTTTGTTTAACATGAATAAGATAATTAAAGTTGTTTATTTCCTTATGCATGCTTGAAAACTGGAAGATAAATTTTTAATCGTTTCTTAAAAAAATATTGAGATCAGTTAAATGAGGTAACTATGCATTAAGTTGATTTAATTTTTATGTAATTTGGGTTCAACCAATTGGAAAAATTATAAAATTAGTCAGGGCCCGGGATAGGCTGGTTGTTAGGGCATTGGATTCTAGCCCGACAGCCGAAAACTCTCCGAGTATGTGGTGGCAGGTGCAAGTTAAACTTGTCGTGGTCACAAAATTCTGCATGTCGAGAGTAATACCACTGGGGGCACTGGGTCAGGGGTGGTCGTTCTCTCTTCCAGATCTAAATTATGATCTGCGGACGAATGAATGAAATGCATGAATGAAGTCCGCTCCGTAATTAGCGTTTTTGACGTGTGTGAGCTAGAAGTCAGACTTCTGCCCTCGGAAACACAGGGGTCCATATCTTCAGAAGCTATTGCCCCCCTCCTTCCTTTGTAAAGAGGATCACAAGAACAACATCAACATAAAATTGGTTTATTGATTGGAAAAGTTGGAATTAAATAGAAATGCATAATAATTGGAAATGAATGCACTAACCTGTAACTAGCCATTTGTATTATAGATTTTTGTAAATCATTTACCAATGTATTCACTTTACTTTTAAAGATTTGCTGTAGTAAGGTGGTATATAAAAAACCAAAATACAAGAAAATGACATTTAGTGTATAACTCACTTTCAAAAGTAATACATCACGGTTAGTTTAATTAGGCTCTGCTCTTTTTGTATAAAAATCTTATTGAAGTGAATCCAAAAGAATATACACTTGCACTACCATAGCGTTTGGGGAATCTGATTGCCCCAGCTGCCACAAATGTACAGATACAGAGTCAGGATCTATTCTGGCTTTGTATCTAGTGCATTATGGCTCTCATTACGAGCTGCCACAGGAAACTTCAAACATTGTAGATATATGATTCTTCTTTGATATGATCATGTTAACAAAGCAACGTTACAGTTACTTTTTCTTTTACAGAAGTAAAAAAATCTTCTTGCTTATGCTACAATTTATCTACATATATAAAGCGTTGTCTTTCCCGCAAAGCGATTCTTATTTCAATCAAATATGCACAGATCAGCCAAAACAAATACTCGTTTGTGGTTCAGAAATCAAGCGAAGCGAATGATTAAAAGAATACTGATAATGACCCTTAGTTGTTGAAGTGATAGTTATTAAAAATCATTACAGTTTAATCTAATATATCTAATTTATTACAATAAATTGTTGATTAATTTGAATTTTTTTTTCAAATTTTCAAGTATAGTAAATACTTAATATAATTTTAAATAATGAATATAAAGTTTGTCGAATATAATTTATCGAATATATTAAATATTCTGGATTGGAGTTACTGAAGATTATCAGATGATATGTATCTTTGTACTATAATATATGATATGTACTGTAAAAGTGCAAAAACATGTTCACGCATAAATAGTAATTTTTTCTGACAGTTGGGGGGGTTAGGAATTGTCAGCAACGAAAAAAAATTATCTATATAAAAATAAATCTTTGGTTATATTTTTTCTAAAAATTTTATTTTTAATTTTAGTCACTACAAATTGGAGATTAACAGAGTATTTAATATTTCCATTGCACATAATGGCAATTCGCAAGTAATTAAACATAACTAAAAATGTGACGATGTCCTGGAGCAGGGGTAGAGTGTCTTCCCTGTGATCTGGACGTCCTGAGTTCAAGTCCCTGTTCGGGCATTGTTGTTCTTCATCAGTTCTATCTGTCATATGTTTGAATGTTCCCCCCCTGTAAAAAGGGGCTGGGCAAGCGAAGCTGATGCTTGAGTTGCTAAGAGGTACTCTTGGCCTTAGTTAGCGCTACTATAAAACAAGAGATGCATCCTCGGTTTAAAATCGCTAACTGCGTCAACTAGCTTAGAAACAACAACTAAACATATATTGAATGTTTTTCTTCAATAAATAGTAACACTCTGGTAATTAAAAGAAGCCATTTCAATTAGCATAAAAATGTTAATGTCCAGAATTTTTGTATAAGGCATTTTTAGTATATTTTCATTGAGAAATCAGTAGTTATTTAGGAAAAGCATTTATTTTTGTTGATGTATTCGACGGAAAATTTGATTCATGTCTTAAACTCCGACACTAGGCTTCATTTCATCAATCAATCTCGCTGAATTTTTATCTATGTTGGATATACAGACAAACAATTAGTGTAATTAACACATTAGATGCTATAACTTAAGCTTGTTATTGTAAGCTGTATTTAATCAGATAACCCTTTTTTATGACTCGTAGATGTAACACAGAAATAAGATTAAAAAGGTGAAAAAGGTGAAAGGAACCATAGGTGATTATGGTAACCACCAAGTTAAAAGGCATAATCTTTTTGTATTCGAGGAGATTTGAATCCTTGAAATTGCTTAAAATCTCGTATCGACGATTTACTATACTTTTTGTTTGATATAAGAAAAAATAAAAACCGAATTGGACTGATCAGAAATATTTTTCATGATTAATCCATATACTTATTGGTATAAATATCTGTTATGCTCATTTTTTATTATCAGGATTCACTGTTTAGGCCTGATATTTTAAAGACACATTTAAAAGACATTTGTCTGTTTCAGAATCTCAGCTTAGTGATCAAGTGGTCCCCTACACATACATAAGCATTGAAAACATTCTAATTTTCCAATGACGATACTGAAATTTGAAGAATGCAATGTCAAGTGAAGTGCATTTCCAATTATTCGTCTTTTTATCGAAGTTAGGAGATTTATCTCGGAAAAATTTGGTATACATTGAAGCTTGGGATTTTAACATTCTGATGAGAATGGTAAGTTTTTTTTTTATTTAATCAGATGAGATGTGTTTTTTTAATCATAATTTAAGGCTTATGAATTCAAATTCTTAAGGGGATGAAAATTTAATAAATATTAGTAATTTATATTTTACTGTTATATTTAAATAGGAAATCATGCCTATAATATGATTATTTCAATAGTCATAAATATTATTTAACATATCATGATGATGTCGTGTCCACTTTTTACAACGGAAAGAGTGGTGCAGCATCTTCTGAGGGTTTGGATCCCTGAGCATCCGAGGGCAGAAGTTTGACTTTTAACTCGTATGAGGATGATACATACACATTCGCTTGCACAGCCCCTTTTTACAGGGGGACACATTCACACATCTCACAGATATTACACAGAACAACCATGCCCTAACTGGAACTCCAACCCTAGACATCCAGATCACAAGGAAGACGCGCTACCTCTGTGCGAGGAAGCCGGTTATTTAACAGGTGAGTTGAATATATCGATAATACAATTGGAAATAAGGACTTGCAATGGATATGCATTATTATGGATCTTAAAGTCGGTATCTTTTTTTACTTGAAGAAAGTAACAAAAGTATCTTCATTTAAATAGAATTAAATTACTTACTATCAGAGATTACTTGTACATTGAAAAATGAATAAGTTCCCAATACAAGGGATCTCAGATTTTTACAAGCTTATTATTCTTGTGAAAAAAAGCCTAAGACACAGATTTAATTGTTAATTCTTCGATGTTTTTCGAAAATACATAAGAGAAATTCCAAAGCTGATGAGAATTGTTAGCTATCTTTAAAGGCAGATTAGTGTCTGTTG
This sequence comes from Argiope argentata, assembly GCA_026289955.1. Classification (NCBI taxonomy): domain Eukaryota; kingdom Metazoa; phylum Arthropoda; class Arachnida; order Araneae; family Araneidae; genus Argiope; species Argiope argentata. The sequence continues at coordinate 4,718,872 of JAOUZG010044037.1, read as the reverse complement.
GTCTCTATCCCCTTTAAGTCCTTTCAAAAAGGCTGTAACGTAGTTACAATATTTTCCCTGTCCAGAAGCTGAGTTTTATTCGTGAATAATAAAATGTCTGATGAGGCTTAATGGGAAAAGTGGAAAGGGCTTTCAGCGGACGACGAAAAGAAGAAAAACATCCGTTGCTTAAGTGCAAGAGCGACGGCAATTTTAGTAGCGGTTATTCCACCTAATTCTCCACGCTTATTACAGGATTATCTCAAAATGTTCAAATAAAACCTCAAGAGGAACCTTCACCGAAGTATTTTGTGTTATTTAGCATATTTTCCTGTTTTCGCGAACATAGAATAGCTTTTGTTAGGATTATATACTTTAGAATTAATAAAAAAAAACTTTTTAACAAAAATATGAAAAAATGAACCAAAATGTAAACCTATAAACTTATCTGCATTGTTTCTTTTTCTTTATTCAATCAGAATGGTAATAAATGCAGGCATGTTACGAATTGCAAATTTTTTTAATATCTTAATCTGATATATTTAAGAATCTAGACATCAATTTTAAAATTTATATTAATCATTGATTTTGCTTAAAGTGTAAAAGAATTATGTCAATTAACAATTATATTTTCACTTGACATTTACAGGCTGGATATTACAAATAAAGTATACGATAAAACTTGAATGAAACAGAAACTGTTCCAAACGTTCGATAGAGCAGATGGTTGGACGTAGAAGCATGTAATTACTTTTTGCCAAATTTAGTTCATAGAAATTTCTTGGATAGTTTTTGCTCAAAAAATTAGTGTTCCTAAAAATGTTAATCAAATATAAAATTAAAAATTAATCGAACTTAAAAATTTGTATCAATAATTCTGGAGTATATTACCACAAAAAAACCTATTTCATATTATTTCGAAAATTCAAAACATCAGCTTTTGAGTGCTATGAATTAATTCTATTTGCGTTCGTTTTTCCGCTAATTAAAAATTTTTAAAAAAGTTATTTTAAGTTCATATTATCACAATGTTTTTCCTAGTTTAATTATTGAAACACGCGCGTTGCATTAGTATTAAATGATTTAAAAATTTATCGTCACAGAATAAATTTTTTTCGGCATCAGTTACTAACCAAACAGAAATAAATAAATCGATTTAAAAATTCAAGTTTTACAAACATAAAGGAAGCCAATAAGAAATTACAAATATCTTCGTACTCTTATGATTAAAATAAACTGAATTTTCTTTAATGGAAGCACGAAAATTCAATATATTTCATTCGTGAGAATTTATTATAATGGATTAGTATCTTTTCTGTTATCTTATTAATTCCAAAAAACTTTCGCAATAAAATTTTACACTAAAAATTTATGCTTAAGTTTCAATTTTTCTTATTCAAGAACGGAAAGCAGACTTCAATTATAATTTTCCAAATTAAATAATTGGCAAATTTTTATAAATTACCTTTAAATATTGATTTTATAAACAAAAAAAATTAGCAAAGGAAAAACATTTTCCTTTAAATATGAATTATAAACGTCACATATTTTATGAATAAGAATTGCAAAAATTAGCTAAGAATTATAAAAATAAATTCAAATTTCAGAAAAATATAAATTAATTAAATGTGGGCTTTAAAATCATTCCTGGGAAAGTCTTTTACTCATTCAAGTTTTTGGAAACAATTTGATTTTTTGAATAAACATACTACTTATTTCATAAATATGCTACTTGAATATGCTGCACTGCATTTCAGGAAGTTAATCATAATTTTTCTCATAGTAAAATAATAATCTATCTATCTTATCACATTCCATATTCTAGAATGTGGATATTTTAGAATGAATTCATTGATAATATTCTTAGAATAAGTGATAGATTGTGCTCTCCCAATTACCAAGAAAAGTATATAAAAATACAAAAAAAAAAATGTAAGTAAATAGCTTTTGAAAAAATATGCATTCGTGAGGTTTTAAGGAAAAAAATTAAAACGTTATGATATAAACCATCGTTTTTATTTATTGTTATTTATTTATTCTTATTGTATTTATTATTTTTAATTAAATAAAATGATACATAGAAAACACTAAGAACGTAAATGCATGCTTCATAAATTTTTTAAAAAAATATTTTTCTGAAAATGAATAAGATAAAAAATGTAAGAATAAAAAATAGTTTTATTCGATCAGATCAAATAATAAAAATATGTTGATAATAAGATTAACAATCTTTCAATTTGTAATGAAATAGTTCAATTGTAATAAATAAGTTCATTATTATATTTTTATGGCAAACTGCTAAAAAAGACCAAAACAATATAATGTTTCACCAATAATATTAACCTTTTTCGGTGATTATCTTATAAATATTTTACCATTTATTTGTTTTTTAAGGGCAATTCCTTTACTTGATAGCGCTGTAATGGGTATAAAATGGTCTTTCCATCATCATAATATCCAATACCTTACTATGTTGCTGCTTTCTGCGGTTTTACAATGATTAACCGCTGTAGCTGAAGAATGCCATAAACATGAATTAAACCACAATATATTTCAGAAAATAATTTCTGAATGTTCGAAATCTTATAATAAGAAATAGTTTAAAAAGTTCGAAAAATTATAATAGGAAAAAGTCTAGAATATTCGTGATTACCGATAGAATATTGACTGTTAGTCCGCTTATATTTATTATGAAATCAATATTTATGCCTATTTAAAGTTCTTTGCTGATATTTATGACTTTTCTAAAAATCTGAGGTTTACCATTAAAATTGTATAATTTCTATTTTATTTTGTTAAGAATTATAGCGAGAAGATTCTTTCAACCACTATTTTATACTAAAAAAAAGGCATTTCAGTACTTTGTTGCATAAAAGAGAACATCAAGTGCTATCTTTTCAACTGAATAAGTACATAATTTCAAACAGATCAACATTAGCGGTTCATTTTAACGGTTCAACACGTTCAACATGAACACGTTCTACATCTTATTTATATAAGTCATTATAGTTTCTCTTTAATTACTGCGCTCGCCAATACTCAAATATACAAACTGAATGAATATCAACTCGCCGTCAGATGTAATCGAAATTTGTTACAGATCTGTAATTATGATCATAAAATTCTATGATAAATAGAAGCAGTCTAATTATTTTCTATCTTGAGTTTTCGTGTTCGCTCAAAAAAAATTGATTGGCAATATTTTTGCACTTAGTGTGGGTTTTATTGGCACAAGAGCCATATTTGGCTATACTGCGCCAAATTTTTGCACTTAGAATTTCATCAAAGATATTATAAAAATATAAAGTTTTAATTTGATAATCTCATATAGAAAATTCATTGACAGTTTTGAGGAATTTTTTCACAGTTATAATAATTTCTCTTTCTATAAGAGAATTTAAAAAAAGTTGCACGAATTTCAGAAGAAATAAATTGCACATGATTTTTGAATCTTCTAAACAATTTTATTTCTAAGCTTTTGTAAATTTACGGAACTTTTGAAAATAAATTATAGTTTGATTGAAAACTGTCGGTTTCGTAAGAATATATAGATTTAAATAATGATTCCACAAAATATGAGCTGTAGGCAAGGGCCTATTAAATCTAAAGATAAGTCAAATCGAAAAAGAAAAATATGGCAAGTGAAATCGTATAAAATGGAATACTAAATTCATTCTTCTATTCCAAAAGAAGCTGGGATTACGAATTTCAATCAAAGCTATTACATTTTTTAATTCAAATTTAAATTTGGGGCTTCAGTAATTAAATAAAAAAACAATAAATAATTTTAAAAATTCAAAACAACGGAATAATTAATTTGTAAACAAGTTTGAGTTGAAGTTCCCAGCATCCATCAAGGATTTATGAAATAACAATTTTAGTTATCAATTATTTATCATTTGAGATAAATTACAACCATCAATTTGTTATATTCGTATTGTGTTTGTTATACTTGTTTTAATATTTTATTGCATAAGTGAAACTTTTAATCAGTAATCAATAAAATATTAGAAATCAACTAAAATTATAACTTATGCATAAAAGATTAAAAAAAAAACGTTTGAATTTAGTATAATAATGCAATTACTTTTAAATCTATTTCTCTGTCGATTATCAGTTTTGAAATAAATACATTTATAAAATCCAAATTAATAAACAATTTATGAAACATTGTAAATAAAAATATTAATTTTTACATTCGAATGAAGGCTTACCTTTTGTCACAAAACTCGCTACAAGTATCCACAGTATCATTTTTCACGGATCAAAAAATTACACACCACTTCTTACCAAGAACTGGTGCAAGAAGCACATATCTTTCGAATGAGATGAAAGGATGACTAGAGAGAGAAAAGTTTTTCTCTCCGCCTCTGACGTCACTCGCCTTCAACCAATCGGAACATTGAGCTGGAAACCGAACAAACGATTTGTTCGTTCCACAAAGAAGCGAATATCCGTCAAAGAATGATACTAAATCGTTTGGCAGATGGAAAATAAAAATAAAAATGTTCCGAAGAATGGCATCGTCGCCAACTAGCTTTTTCAATATTATTTTTTTCGTTGCTGTTATTGAGTGTTTTATAACTGGATCTAATTAGAAGGCCATAAACCTATTTTAGTGTTACTCGCAAAAATGGCTGATCTTGATCTATTTTTTTAAAACCGAATTTCTTTTCCTCTTGTTCTTGATCATTTTCGAAAACATAATAGCTTTTTTTTTTCGAAAAAAATAAGGAGAAAGGCAATGAAAGTTTTACTTCATGCTATTTAAAGTTTTGATTGTAAATTCTACGATATACTTGCTATGCATGAATGAAGGCATATAAATAGCACTAGAAAATAAAAATAATACGATTGTTGTTATCTTTTACGATACTGCAAGGTGTCTCCTAATCATTTGTCATCTTTTGTTTTAAACCTTTAAAAAATGGATCAAACCTTTCCATTCTTATTCATTTTAAGAATTGTTTTTGAAAATGAAGGTTTGGAACTTTAATAATAAGTAATTAATAAAATATGGTGCATAACATCAAATAAAAAAGAGATGAATAGCTGTTTTATTTGCTTCTCAAGTAACTATTCTTTCATGTATAGTAGAAAATAATTATTTTCTGAAACAATGTATTCTTGTGTAGATGCATTATATGTAAAAAAAACCGTGAAAAAAATAGAAAAACATTAGAAAAAAATTAACACATTCAACAACAATTATTGTCTTTATTACATAAAATTTGAGTTTTGTTTTATATGTATATTTCAAAATGTTCGAAGGAAAAGAAGAAATGTTATTGTTTTGTATTAAATTCTTTTGTTTTTCAATTTAAATTCATTTTTTTAATTTGCTTATTTTATTATCTCATTTGCTTACTTTAATTAGGTTTTCATTTGCTATACCGACTTTTTCTAAATTTTCATAAAAAACATATGTTTCAAGAAACGATTAAATAAAATCTTTTTATTTTACTATTTTATATTATATGCCTGCTTATATTTTAAATCTGAAAACAAGAATTATGCGGGGGCTCAAGTAATTGAGAGTACAGTAATTGAGAGTAATTGAGAAGTTTCGGAAGCATTTTAAATAAGATTGTGCAAATTTATATCTGAAAAATTGAGAATTCATCTACGAAAGTTTTGTAATATCAAAGAAAGTGTTAATATTTATTTGCGTGTTTTTTTTATTTTTATAATGGTATCTAAACATCGTGGTACTGATTTGGCCAATTTTCTACGCCAGATATTTTATCGCATTTTTTCTTGTAACACTAGTTTTAATTTTTTGTTTCCAATTTTGTGTTTTGGGACCACTGATTTGAGTGTGGCTCAAAAATTTTCAATGATATTAATGTCAAAGACTGTGGTGGCGTAAGTAATTGTTTTTTACTATAAAAAAGTCACAATATTTTGACCTTATGGGCCATGTGTTTGGAGATATTGTCCTTACAGAAAATGAAATGTTTATCTAAACCCAAATATTTAGAACTTTTTTTTAGATTGTTGCCAAGTTCATCCAAGTAAATCATTTGGTTTATAAGACCATCTATAAAAACTAAATTTCCGACTCCGTATGATACCATATAACCCCGAACCGTGATGGAGTCACCACCATGTTTAACTGTAGGACGTCAATTTTTTGGATTCAAAGAGATATTCTTTCTCTAAACAGTGTAACGATCGTCACAGTCAAAAATATTGATTTTATTTTTTTAATCACTATAACTTTCTTCCAAAAGTTATTGGTCTTCATTTATTGAATGTTTGCAAACTTCAAATGCTTTTTTTCTGATTTTGCAAGCTGAAGAACAATTTTTTTCTAACAACTCGATCCAGCTTGTCTAATATAGCTGGTCTTATATCCAGCTTGTCTAATTCATTTCACGCAGTTTCGGTACTTACATTTCTGCTTATTATTTGAGAGGTATCTTCAGAATCTTTTTGCTTTCTTTGAGAAATTTGATTGCACTTACTTTAGGATTAATCTTGACTTCTTTTAAAATTTTCATTCTTGCGGCATCACTAAAAATGCCTTTACTTTCTCTGCCATATTTATTTTCAAACAAATCATCATTTTAAAATTTTATAAGGATTTTCTCGACACAAGTGGGACTTCTTCCGATAATTTCAAGTATTTCCCTATAAGATTTTCCTTTTAAAAACCTTTATCTTAACACGAATTTCCTATGTCAAACTGGTTTCACTTTGAGGAGCAAATTTCCTATTATTAAATAATTCAAAAACTCTCTAAAGGTCATGATGGAATAGCATATCACGGAAATTACGATGTAGAATTATAATTAAGAACAAGAGAGACTAAAATAAACATTGAAAACACGAAAGAAAAACGTAATTTTTTTCTATATATTCTAACAAAATCGTTTAAAAATTGTACGAACACTCTCTATGATCTCAATTTTTTGAGGCAAAAATCTGCATATATATTTTTTTAAATTACCTCAGAAACTTTTCCATTTAGAAGTTTTTAGCCGATTGTTTTTATCATGTCGGACTATTATATTGTTTTGTGGAGTCAACAAAAACCCGTCGGCGAAAATTAAAAAAAATATGTAGGTGAAAAATTAAAATTTTATAATCTGCTCAAGCATTTCAAAAAATCAGCTTTTATTAACGTGTTGCCATCCCATTTACAAAAGCTCTGATTAAAAGAAAAAAGTTGATGACTACTGCTAATAAAACCTAGAAAAATGTCATTTTGAGCACGCGATTATATGAAATGAAATAAATAGGAAATGCCATATTTTTTAAAACAATAAATGCGAGACAAAGTTTTTTGGATCGTTTGCAATGCTAAAATGATTCATTCAATGAAACGATTAAAATGTATAAGAATATTATTTAACTTGCTCGAACACGTGGTGCTTGACCGTTCAAGAAATTATTTTCTGACTAGATACATTGAAATATACAGAGCAGATTTCATTTTAATCTTTTATTACTTCAAAATAATATAATTTTTATGCTAAAACTAAAAAAAAATGTTTGCACTTCTTGGTTGAAGTGTTATTTATATTGGAAGTTGGCATTATCAAATAAAAAATAAGGTGTACTCTCAATTTTTTGAGCCATTGTATATTACAAAATTTGATAGCTAAATTGTTTCGTTAATTTAATAGCATTATTATAAAGAAGACAAAGATAATTTTTAATAAACATGATTTATGTTAGTATTCACGCATTTTAATAACCAATTTTTATGATGTTTTATACTAAGACAAATTTTAAAAATTCCCATTTACTAAAAATCTTTTTGAAATGCACTGTTTTTGAAATGTAAAAAAAACCCAGTTTTTTAAATTATAATAATATAAAATCAAAAATTATAAAAACAAAAACTGTTGCCAAATTTTTTTTTGTGAACTTCAGTATTTATTTATTTTTAATTCCTAGTTTTTGTAATACATTCTAAAATTCCAAAATACCAGTTTTTATTTAAAATATTTAAGTTTTTTTTAATTAGCAAATTTATTTTTCTAATGATGTAATAATTTCGACTCTGTTTAGTTTAATTCCTACGTAAATATTGATAAAAAAATTTTAATACTAATATTCGCTTTGCATTATGAATAGAGAATTAGAACGTTTTCGTTATTTCTTTCTTATTAATTACTTGATAGTAATAGAAAACAAGATTAAAAGAAACAATTTCTTTCTCCTTCCATATTGTTAATAATCAATCTATTTTAATAAATATTTTAAATTGCTTACAATAAAATTATTTTATGTTATTTCCAAGAAATTATTCAGTAAGCTCTTCGCAATTGTTATAATTTATTAATTTATTCAAGCATTTATATTTCCTGTAGCTATTTTTCTGAATTATATGATAAGCAAGAAATAAGATCGCTTTCTTTATATTATTTAAAAACTGTTGAGAAGATAAAGTTTTATACGTTAAATTAAAAAAAAACTCTTTCACAATGATTAATTTTCGTAAAATTATCTAGAAAAAAAATATTCTAGTTTTTCGAAGAATCAGATTGAATTCATCAAATGCTTCCTTTGTTTGCTTAATCTCAACGAACATTTCCATTTTCGTTGTTCATACCCACCGACCCATTTTTCTTTTTAGTTCAAAATATAATTTAATTTTTTTTGGCACAGATATTCATTTAAATATAATCATTGCTATTGTTGAAGATTAAACTTGAATAAAAAATTTCTCAGCTATATTTTCGATGGATTGTTATACTTTTATAAATGTAATGTGCTAATTTTTTTTTCCTTGTACATGATATTTTTTACTCATTCAGTTCTTCCCCAGAAAAATGTTATAAATAAATTCAAAAATAAATGTTAAAAAATTTCTTATTTTTCAATGGTATGTTAGATGATATTTTTAGAGTACTAATCAATACAACATACTTAGCAAAAATAAAATGCGCATTGCGTTGTTGAATTTTTCACCTTTTGACAATTGTTTCATTACTAGCATATGTAATAACATCATCTAATATTAATTAAATAAGTGAAAAGAAAAGAGAAAAACATGTTATGAAAGCATTACCTTTAATAACGATATAATTACCCTTTGTTTCTAATTTTGTATTCTACTGCAAATGAATTGCAAGATTTCATTGGTCTGATTTAATATTACCAGTAATCCCTTTAACAGTTAAGTTCATGTTCACAAATTAAAGAGTGCGTTTCAAAGAATGTTATTCATGTGCTAGTCATATTTAGCTGCCGGCTTGTTGGTTCAGAATGTTGACATTTAAGCAGTTAACTTTATATATATATATATATATATATATATATATATATATATATATA
>JAOUZG010044037.1:4668279-4709505 GCA_026289955.1 Argiope argentata | reverse complement strand
ATATATATATATATATATATATATATATATATATATATATATAATATAAAAGAGGAGAGAGAGATGAAATAAATTTGTTACACACACATATAATTTCACCTCTATTTTTAATAATATCGAAAGCCGGAAAACATGAATTTAATTGAATAAATTCAAAACAAATTATAACACTTGTGACTTAAAAAGAGTATATTCCAAAAAATAAAAACAAAAGTGAAAATCAGAACAAATATTCATAGAAAACAATCAAAATTTTAATACTGGCAAAAGCACTCATTTGAATATTTTGATTGTTAAATTCAATTTTCATATCTTAAAAATATTAATGCTGACAAACTGCAAATTACATTTAAAATTATTAAAACTAAATAAAACATTAAGCAGGAATTTTTAAATTAAAGGTCATGCAAAATCCGTGCTTGTAGATAGTAGTTTTGATAAATATAGTTGCTCATTTCCATTGATAAATCACAACTATTACCCACGAGGCAATGGCTAAGCGTATTTTAGAGTTCGATTTATTTTTTTTTATGCCTTTTTCTTTTTTCTTCTTTTTCCTTTTAGTTCCTTTAAGTAAAGAGTTTATGGTAAATCCTATTAAGAGCATTTTTAATATTTTACAGCTTCATTAACTACCCAAGCATTGAACTAAATTCAGAGGTAAAAACGTTTTTGATGAAACAACCTGAAATGTTGATATAGTGATTTGTTATTATTTGGCTGTTGTCATTGGACAATAAGTAATAAGAGCAATTTCTGTGCCACGTAGGTTATCGAGTGTGAATCTCAGAACCAATAATAACGAGCATATAATCTTTTAAAATATTTTTTGAATTAAAATTTAAGGGAGTGACACAACATTTAGGACGAGCACAACACTTAAAATAATGAAAGGTGAAAGGAAAGCGGCTGCCTTTTATACAAATAAAAAATGCAGCATCAGAGCATCGCCTTTTTCATACAACGTGAAATACTTTCAACTCTCTCCCTCTAGCTGAAAAAAGCGAGCACCATCACGTCACTGCCATATATGTTGCCATCACTTAAAGCTAAATCTATCCCATATGTATGCTTTTGGAGAGTAAAAATCTGCACCTTGGAGTTTTTTTTAAACCTTAAGGCAACACACCTGTTGGCGCAAATTGGCGTATTTATCTCTTTATGTCAGGTAGAGATTGTTTAAGCAATTGCTTCACATTGTTACAAGCGGGCGAGTTCCGCGGAATGCACCGAAGTTGGCGACGCTTGACGAGGAGCTTCGCACCAGCAGGGATGGTTTGGCGAAAGGAATAGTCTGGTAGCCGCTTGATTTTACGTGAAACGCCAGGTTGCTTTGCTTGCTTTTGGGCATGCGCTTGGTCTGCTATATAAGGAACGGGTAGCCGTAATTCCGGAATTTGAGTGAGTTTCCCTCTCGGAAGGGAAGCGTCTTGCTGGACTTACGAATGACTTATCTCGCTTGTTATTAGTGAGCTGTGTTTACGTTTGCTGTTAACGTTGTGTTATTGAGCTCGCTGCGATTAACTGTTTGTTGTGCCATACGCTAGCTGTTTTGCAGTCTGTTTTTATTGTGCGTAAGACTTGCATTTACGCTGTATGTGACTGTCGACTGCTGGATTGTTTTTATCTGAAATTTTTACTTTATCAAGTCATCCTATAAATAACTGTAAATAATTTGTTTGTGCTGTCCTCAAGTAAAGTCCATTCAATCCGAACCCGCTACGCTAAAAACGTAACAATATAAAACAGTATCTGTAAAGCTAACATTTATTTCTCAGCTTTTACTTAATTTTATGTCTCGGATGCCCAGTTTGATTCCCTTGTGAAGCCTGGATGTCTTCTGAGTAAGAAAAATCTGATTCCATCAGAAAAATCCACAGGTAGTTCATTAAAATACATTTTTTCCCCGACACCTATGTGATGTAATTAATTATTTATTTCCTTTTTGAGAGTTTGTCTTTGTTCGTTTTACAGATTGAAGTTAATAAAACACTTTATTACAGCAACTTCTTATGTCTTCAATAGTAACAGTATTTAAAACTAAAACTAGACTACTACTTTTACTATCTAAACTATTCAGTTTTGATAGGCATATGTTTGATGACTTAATAACACAGGCAACCAAAACAGTGGGGCTTTTATTCTGTTTCGCGAAGGTAGAAATTTCCAAACAAACATATTTATCTAATTATATATTCATGACCTTAAGAAAAAAATTCGTACCAAAGTACACTTAGAACAGAATTGGCGAGCCCCTAAAACACTCTATCTTTCGCTTATTCAATTCAACTGAAAATTATGTACCTCATTCCAATCCTCCTCCATCAAGAGCATGCATTCTGTCACCCGAAGAATTCAACGAAAACCAGAAGGTGCGAAGAACGGCGGGAAAAATGTCGTCGCAATGTTATGTTTGAGGCAATAAGTCAAGAAGTCAACGTCTCCCTTAAGGAATGGGAAGAAAACGAAATGGCTTAAGACAATGTGAGTGCGGACACAGTTAGTGGTTCCGAAAATGACTGAGAAATTATGCGAGAATTCTGAAGAGAATGGAATCGTCGTATTATTGCGTGATCGAAATGGAATACGATGGATTTTCTCATCTTTTTTTCCCGCGTAAGTTTGCTTGTCCAAAAGATAAAATTAATCAGAACGGAATCTTATCAAGATAATATTGATGAAATTCCTTTCCAATAAAAATAAAGAAAATGAATTGAATGTGTATATATAAAACAAATAGGCATTTCTTTTTTTGCCACAATCAGTACGCATTTTCTTGGAAAAACTCGCCATGCTATTGTAATGGGAAGATAAAGACGCAATCTGATTTTCTAATGTAATTTATTGAGACTATTATAACCTAACCTTGAGAATTTAACGGGAATAAATATGCATAGTTTAAATACTATCATGGATTATTCTAGAACATCAACCTGGAAGAATAAAGAATATCCATGAACATTCAGTTAAAAGCGAAGAATGAATTGATATTTCCTTTGTCTTGATTTTTTGCCTAATAAATAAAATTAAATAGAACGGAATCATAAAATAAATTAAAGACGCAATCTAACTTTCTAAAACAATTAATTGGGACTGTTATCATCTAACCTTGAGAATTTAACAAGAATAAATGTAAAAAGTTCAATAAGTTTAATAATATTCATAGTGTCCAAGCGTAAAAGAATAATTATAGTACACAAGAATAAATGTTCGCTATGATTATCAATATTATAGTGTTAAATAGCTTCATAGAATGTTCTAGAACATCAATCTGGAAGAATAAAGAATATTCGAGAACATTCAGATAAAAGCGAAAAATAAATTAAATTTCAGTTGCGTTGATTTTTTTTGTTAGTTTGCTTAATAAATAAACTTTAATAGAACAGAATCTTAAAATAAAATACAAATGAGAATAAGGCTTTATTTTTAGTGAGAATTATTATTATCGTTATTAAAAGTAATATTGCTGCTGTTCTTTTCGACTAAATATAATTGGAAATGAATTGAAAAACAAATAGTAATATCATTATTTGGCACAATTAGCAAGCTTTTTCCTGGAAATATTCACCATGTTATTGTAATGGGCAGATAAAGTAAAGATGCAATCTAATTTTCTAACACAATTTATTGGATATGTTAATACCTAACCTTGAGAATTTAACAAAAATAAATGCATACAGTTTAATAAGTTTATTGATAATCATAGTGTACAAGAATAAATGTGCACTAGCATTATCAATATTATAGTGTTAAATAGCATTATAGAATGTTCTAGAACACTAATCTGGATGAATAAAGAATATGCAAGAACATTCAGCTAAAAGCGAAGAATAATTAAAATTTCAGTTGTTGATTTTTTTTGTTAGTTTGCTTAGTAAATAAAATTAAAAAGAACGGAATCCTAAATTAATATGTAAAAGATAATAAGGTTTTATTTTTAGTGAGAATTGTTATTATCGTTATTAAAAGTAATATCGCCGTGTTTCTTTTCGCCTAAAAATAATTGGAAATGAATTGAATGTGTGTATAATAAAACAAATAAGAATATCATTATTTGGCACAATTAGCACATTTTTTCCTGGAAATATTCAACATGCAATTGTAATAGGCAGATAAAATAAAGAAGCAATCTAATTTTCTAACACAATTTATTGGAACTGTTACCACCTAGCCTTGAAAATTTAACAGGAATAAATGCATAGAGTTTAAGATTTATATTTAATTTAACAAGAATAAATAATAAGTTTATTGATAATTGTGGGCAAGAATAAATGCACACTGGGATTATCAATATTTTACTGATAAATAGCATCATAGAATGTTTTAGAACACCAACCTGACAGGACAAAAAATATTCGAGAACATTCAGTAAAGAGAGACAAATAAATTGAAATTTTGATTATATTGATTTGAATCATGACTTTTCAATATGAAATCAGATGCTTTAACTCAGCGTTATCGAAGCTTAAATCTTTGGGATGATATACAAGAGGTCCCAAAAGGTTATTTTCATCGGATAAATATTATATTCTTTAATAATTCTACATATCTTGGATTTTTTTTCGGCAAATGTAGACTCAGGCTGTAAACAAATATGTAAGTTCGTTCATAAAGAATATTTTGTCACGTTACCTAAAAATATGATTTTTACTCTTTATTAAAATATAACGAGGTAAAATATAAAATTGGCACCAGCAAAAGTTTCTTTCTCACTATTAAAAACGATCCATAAGAGTGAAATTGATAAAATCTTGAATATCAGGAAAATAAATGCAATCGAAAAGAAAAATTGATTTGATTTGATCTAATTTCTCTGATGCAAAATCCTCAAATCAAACAAATGAGCCGTAGTTAACGATTTATTAATAACTACATTTCTTTTATAGAGTGTAATAAAATCGCAGTTAAAATGAAATTATAACTAATACTAATAGTACCCGCACTGCATTGCCCGTGGCATAGCATCCAAGAAAAAAAATTGACTTTTAACTTAAATCTAAATTCACTCGATATGAAATGAGCATGTTAAGCAAGTATCAAACAAACATAAAAAAATATATTTAGAAATGATCAAAAATAGCTACAAAATTTTTTATACCACATTCAGAAATATTTAGACTGCTACAAAGGTAAAAATATATGTCCATAAACAAAATACATGTGATTATTTTGCTCCTAGGGAGATTCATTCTGTCTTCGCAACTCAGTTTCTTTGCGATTTAAGGATTTTGATTATGCTCATCAAAAGACTCTCCTTCCCTAAATGGGGACATTATTTCTCATATTCGCTAACCGGACGTTTCTTTCCTCATCATTTTCCTTATCGCGTAACAAACGAAGCTGTTTGGTATTTAATGAGTTTTCGCCAAGGTTGGATTTTCTTTTTTGGGGCATAATGAGATTTGAATCGCTGTTTAAAATCAGACGTAAACAAAGAAATGTATCGCATATGCCCATAACAGCTCTTGCTATTTGCACGTGCGCAGTTTGTGGGTTGTGCTCATGCGCGGGTAAGGTAACATTGCAATTATAAAACTGCCCTTTTTATTTCGATATGACTTTAACGTACTAAAACCTTCCCCAATAAATGGTCTACAAAATGGTATCAATATCTCCAATATCCGTTAATCATTTCTCGAGTTTTTGGGGTTCCAACATACAGACGCTTTCAGGAGACTTCATTTATATACTATGTATAGATGAAATTTTAGGTGGAAATAATATGAAATAGTAGGTGAGTATAAGTGGGCTAAGTTTTATTAGACTCAGAGAGTATGTAATTAAACTAGATTTAAGAAACTAATTTAAATAGCAATAAAAATTCTAGCATCATTGAGTTTCATCAAGCGATTTAATTTAAACTCTTCTTCAAATAAAAACCGTAAATAAAAATGTTAATTAAAAACAGTTCAACTGTGAAATGAAAGCTTTATAAATTAGCTGCATAGCTACAAGAGCTGTTCTACCGTATGATACGCATACTGATGTTCAACAGTACGTCTGTCCTGCCTCGTTGACAGATGGGAGAATTCTTTGCAAATAATAAGATTTTGTATACGCGTGAACAATTCGCAACCTCGTTAGAATGACGTCGCGGCTTCTATTTATAGAAAGTGTCAACTGTGATAATGTAAATTTAATAGCGTGAAGTTTATTGTTAATCTCATTATCTCACCATTCCAGCACCAGTGCAGTTATTTACAGATCTTACATCACTAAAAACAATGACATAAACTGTAACTGCAACTGGGATAAACTGGTTGTAACAATGGGATAAACAGTAGGCCTTTTTTATTTTCGGAGTTTAAAAAGCAAAATTTGATCAATTTTATGTAACAGAAAAATATATTTCTTTTAGAATTTCAGGTAAAAGAACAATATACATAATATGTGTTAGGAAAAGCATTTTTTTGGACATCCATTGGGGCTCTCATTTTGAGTAGAAACACATTTCTTAAAACTAAATTTTTTATTTGATAGTTTCTTCGTCTTCTTTTTTTCTGTGATTTATCTATATTATACTGTTATGGATAAATTCTTATCAATGCTTTCAGTTTGTTCCCTTAATGGCTACCTGCGAGTACGAGTTTTCGCATAGGAGAAGTTCGCGGACGTGAAAAATTTCCACACATGAAAACGTAGTACGAGGATCAAATTCAAATCTTGCATAATGCATTTAATGATCAGTTTTCAAATTTTGAAAAGTGCCTAACAAAAATTGATTAATTTTTTTTCTTCATTTTCTGTTGATATAAATCTAACGGTTGAGAGTATGCAGTTAGTTTTAATTGATTTACAGAATTCCGATTTTTTTAAAAAAATCCGATTCAAGAAAAACCGATATTTTATAAAGACTTACCCGAACTTCACATTGAATAAAAATCGCTTTCGATTAATTAATAACTCAAATAAATTGAAACAATAATTTTTAGGATCTATGGATTATAGAAAGTTATGAAACTCCCATGCATTGTATGAATTATTCGTGTATTTGTTATTTGACTATAAATATGTTTAGAATTCTTGTATTCTTTTAAATAACTGTTAACATTTTTTTGCTATTACATAGTAAGACAAATAATGAATAGTCGATATAATAATTGATGTATTAAATATTCTCTTTTTGTTTCTTTTATTTATTTCACCTCAATCCTTTCTTTTTTATAAGTTATTATCATTATTATTTTTTTATTTTTCATTCACATTTATTGCAGTTTTATTGGAGACAACGAATATTTTAGATAAGCAAGCTTACAAATGAACGTTGGTTTAAAATATAAGGATATTTGCTTTTAAGTATATGCTCTTTTCCTCAAAAAAATTCGAATCAATCCATGCAATGAGTATAAGTATTCTTTTCCGGAATTCTTTTGGTGTATTCACCCCAGTTGAATTATTCCGCTAGAGCCTTACAAGAAACACGTGAGCATACTGCAAATGTTTTCTCAATGAGGCGATCAAAATAAATTCCGGAAAAAAAAATCTACAACAATTTTTCGGACTTCAAATGATTGACAGATGAGCTTTATGGGGAAAATCGGAAGCAATGCTTTAGGTGTTATTTGATTACTACTCAGATTTTACTGATTACAGCTGAGCATTATAATGCATAGATTTAAAAAATAAATTCAGAAGATTATCGTCAAATATGTATATGTTACCGTTAAAGTATATAATGCAGCTATTTTATAAAATACCTCGTTATTCCATGAAATAACTGGTCGTGTTCGTTAAAGTTTGTAATATGTTATTAGTTTTACATTTTAACTAGTTATGCTATGAAATAACTAGTCATATTTATTCTATAGTATTCTATAAATTAACTAATGAGAGACAGTTAAAGTGTAAAATAAACAATTTATCTAAAATGAAATAACTAGGTATTCTATAAATAGACTAATGATAGACAATTAAAACGAAAAAGAAGCAATTTATCTAATTTATGCAGCGTATAAATGGTATTTATGGAAACGTACCATAAAATCGTTTGTTACAACAAGGATTACTAAAATGACACTTGGAATTAGAAAGATTATTATTTCTTAAAAAAACATTTTTGGTTGATACACTGGGTTTTACACGAACATTTTTTGAATCCCTGACCAGTACCTAAACTTTGAGCTGTAGCAACCGACCGGAGCGATATTTCTACATCCGGTACTTCTTCGAATTTAATTCATTTTTGTTCACAGACACTGGACTGGGATCGAGAATATAATTAATTTATGCGGCCCTTTCTTGTGCCCAATTGGAAAACTCCTTCTTCGGTTACTTTTATGATGATAGCTAAAATAGATTTGACATCACCTTTCCCTCTGTCAACTTCTGGCCCTGGGATACGGATGGTAAACCCCACAGAGGCTTCAGAATGAGATTTATCCGACATTAATTTACCGTGCGAGGTATATGATATAGATTATTTTACACTTTAAAGGGCTGCAGATCGTTGTTCTATGAAATAGCTAGTTAAACCATGAAATACAAGAGAGTTTTGCACTTTAATGGACACGATCAGTTATTTCATGGAATAACTAGGCATTCTATAAAATAACGGATTTCATACTTTAACGGTAACATATACATAGTATAAAATGAAGTATCCTGAAAGCGTCTGGATGTTAAAGCCACAAAAACTCGAGAAATGATTAACGGATATTGGAGATATTTATACCATTTTGTAGAGCATTTATTGGGGAAGAGTATGTTATTTATTTTAGTACATTAAAATCATATCAAAATAAAAAAGGGAATTTTATAATTGAAATTTTAACTTTGAGATTTTCGCGCATGCGCGGATAAGTGCAAACCGCGTAACATTTCTTTGTTTACGTCTGATTTTAAACAACGACATAAAACTCATTATGCCCAAAAGAAAGAAATCCAACTTCGAAATGATCGTCCGCGTTTTGTTTACGGGGAGATCATATTTTAACGTTTGTAACAGTCTAAATATTTCTGAACATGTATTAAAAAATTGCTTTGTAGTTATTTTTGATTAAGTTTAAATATATTTTTTATGTTTGTTTGATGTTGCGTAACATGCCCGTGTCATATCGGTTGGAGGCTGGACTTAAGTTTAAAGCTAATTTTTCTCCTTGGAAGCTATACCTAGGGCAAATGCCGTGCGGGTACGGCTAGTAGATTATAAAAGCAACAATTTCTAGATCAAGTTCCGGTTAATATGTATTTTTTTTTAAAAATTACTGATTGTGGCTCAAAGTCTATATGTAAGTTCTTACCCGAGTATTTTCATTTCTAAAAATTAAAAAGAAAATATTTTAATTTTTAGAAAGTAATAGATTTATTTCAGGGATTTCTTTTTATCATTCCATTAATCTCCGATCTGAATTTATATCAGCAAAAAATTAAATGTATTAAAATTTTTAATTATGTATGCGATATTTTCCCTACTAATAAAGGTAAATATATGTTTGGGTTGGCACTCTGTAAACATTCTATAGACTTAGACTCTGTAGACTTAGAACAATCAAACTTGAATACGTATATAAAAGGGTGAAAATATATACTTCGAATAATTTTTTAAAAATTTTAATTAAAATTTTAAGTAATTAGAAATCAAGCGAATATTCACGTTTTTACTTATAAATTCCGAAAATGTTATTGCACAAAAGTAATTTTTTACACAATATTATTATTAAAAATTTCTTTTTTTAAAAAAAAGATAGCACCTTAACAGTCATGCGAATTTATTCGGAATACATTGACAACTAAAAAAAGTTATTTAATTTCCAAACACAGATTTTATTGTTACCTTTGAAATGTAAACAGTTTTCAATGTTCAATCAAACACTGAAACATATAATTTTCTTTAGTCATTGAAAGCTATAGAAGAATGTTTCAATTAATTATCTGTATCACTCACCTGAATAATAATAATAATAATAATAGATTGGTTACAATATCGTGGAAGTTAGAACACATATTATTCGTTGTCGTTGTTGCTGTTGTTACTAACGGCATTTGCCATGGGCCATTTTAATAGAACTATGGCGTCATAGGAATGGACCCCATTAGAAAGATTCTCTAAACAGAACATATGTAGAGAAATTAAGATAACATTTATTAAAGAGACAAATTGACGGAATCAGGGATATGAAATTATGTTTAAAGGATTTAAATCAAATTAAACACAACTAATATTTCAGGCGACCCAGCTGGTCCCTAAAGGCGATTATCTTTAGTTATGGTTTTAGGTTAATATTTCAGAATTAATTCATATTTTATTAATCTGTAATAATAGTACGATATTCTAATGCTCTATTTAATGCGACTATTTTAAATTAGAGAATTTCATTTATGTTCTTTAAATCATACTCAGTATGTCCTTCCCCTTTTTTCCAATATTGAAATTTCATTGGTAGAAATGATGAAGTTTAGTAATTAGAAAAAAATCACATTATTTGTATCAATTTTAACAAATATAATGATTGATTATTTATAAATCTGGTTTTTTATGATGTTTTTCATCAAATAATATTACTCCAGACTTTATTATTTTTATTTTGAATTAATATTAAAATAACGTTGTATTTCCTCTACAAAAACTTTTTAAATTAAAATGTTTTTACATTTAAAGAAAACGAGAGAAAAGCATCTCACTGATTTTTTAGGCAAACTGTTCTTGAAGTTATTAGTTTTTGTAAAAAGGTATAAATCTTAGAACTTCCTGTGCACTGCTACACAATTCTAATTGTTTATTTGTTGCTTCTTGTCCGATGCGGGGGGAGGGGGAAAGCAGGTGCAACACCACCGGTGACGATTATCACGATTTTCGTGATTTGCGTGATGTTCGAATCAGAAGATACATGTAAGGGAGGTCATATTTGGCGGCAATCTACAACCAACTTGTCATGTATCACCTGCTTCTAAATAATTCCCTCCAATGGAATTAGAAGGGAAAATTCTTCCATACTGCGAGTATATATATTTCATTGGGAGAAAAAAAATCTCATTTATTGTATTAGGAAATAATGTTAGCGATTTAGTTTTCAAATGATTATTGACAATTGAAAAGAGCAATAGTTTACTATCCTTTGTTCCGACTTTGAAAAATTAATTTGCTTATGACGTTTCTTATAAAAAATGTTTCATTGAAAATAATATTACATTTGAATTGTTTATCTAACACGATAAATGTTTGTGTAGATTTTTTGGTTTTTTTTTATTATGAATGGTTTGTGCTTATATTGATTTATATATTCGATAAAAACACATCGTGCATCGTTTCATTTCAAACTACAGGACGAGACGTTCAGAGTATTAAAATATTTTTAATTATTTAAGGCGACCAGGGACCTTTAAAAGGACTTTTTGCAATTTTTACCTAAACAATTTGAAATTTTATAGGCGTTAAGAGTAACACTATAGGAGATGACACACAAAATTGTAACGCATTATATTATTTATTTATGAGTTAGTGGGGTTAATGTAATGTAATATTAGAGGTAAATAACGTTAATGAAAAATGTTCCAATTAGCTCCAAATTTGTTCGAAAACTCTCCAATTTTTATTGGTACTTACTCTAACCCTTTTGAAACAAAAGCTGGGATTAATCTTGTAAATTGAGTACGAAAGATCAAAATTAAACATTGTAATAACTCAAAACTACTTACACTTTTTAAAAAAATCAGTAGTTTTGAATTATCATATTAGTTAATTTTGATATTTCGTAAAACTACGAGATTAATAACCTTTGTTTCAAAAGGGTCAGAATAAGTAATAATAAATATTGGAGAGCTTTCGAACAAATTTGGGGTGCCTGGAACATTTTTCATTAGCGTTATTTACCGCTAATATTATATTATATTAACTCCCTAACTAATAAATATAATGCTTTAAAATTTTGTGTGCCATCTCCTATTGTGTTACTCTTAATGTCTGCAAAATTTCAAATTGCTTAGGTGAAATTCGCAAAAATTCTTTTTAAAGGTCCCTGGTCGCCTTAATGCTCCGTATGTAATAAATATAGTTTATATTATAGTTTTTAGTAAACTGAAAATGGCAAATTAAAACTGAGTGAGATATTATTACCTATCAGAATTTTCCTTGCTTCTTGACTTTCAAAAATGGACTCAGTGGAGTTCATCCAGGTTGAATTGACCTTGATCTAGCACGAGACACGAAAGAAGTACTCTCTCAGAAGAAAAATACTCTTTATCACATTAATTATTCGACGCAGTTAATCTTTCTCTCCCCCTCTCTCTATATACATTTAAAAAACCGGTTTTGTTACAAACATTTACAAAAAACAAAAAGAAAAACACCATCAATCTGTTATTTCACAAAATGAAATTTTTATGAACCATAAAAATTTCACATCTTTGTCAATAAACAGGAAATTATATTTAATTCTCAGCGGAGTTCACCCAGGTTGAATTGACCTTGATCTGGCACGAGAAACGAAAGAAGTACTCTCTCAGAAGAAAAACGCTTTTAAACTTTAAACGATGCTCTTAACAATTTTAGAAAAGAAGTGCTTATTGGGTGACGTCTTCATTCACGGTTACAGTTGACCGGTACTTCCACCCCCAACCTCTTCTTCCTTTCCATTCTTTAATTTTGTTTCAACACTTTTCTCACATGTCTGGAGCTGCCAAGACGATGGTAATTGCCTCGTGAACTTGTGAATGTTTGCAGTGGTTCGACATGATTCGATCTTCCTGAGAAACAGTTCCAGGTCAGGTGGCCTGAAAAGAATAATAACACATCCGAGTTTTCGATCTGGATACTTTTTATTTGATTGTGAGTTCGACCGAAAAGTGTCTCTTTGGGGCAGCAATCCAAGGGCAGAGGTCGGTTTTAGAGGTCGCAAGTGACATCTTTTTTCGGACGAAAATAATGAAAATGATGAGGCTGTTTCGTTGTTACTTCTTTTAAATCTGTGTCAAGCTTGAAATTATTACTTCACGTTATTTTAGTTATATATATATGTGTGTGTATTGAGTGTTAAGTAAAGATCTTGTTTTACAATGAATTCACAATTATTAACTCGTAGAGAATATGGATTAGAAGCTTGTTTTGGTCTTTGTTCTATTATAACTTAATTTTAGCTCGTGAATAAGCTTTGAAGAATTTTATAAGCGTGAGAAATAAAATAAACGTTATTTTTAGTGCAGTCAATTATTAAGAATTGTTGATTAAATGCTGTGTAGTAAAATATTTTCGGATATGCAAGAAGTTGATTCTTTCAAGTATATAAATTAGAATTTTGTAATTATATTTTTACTCAGTTCGTGAAATGGCTATGTTGGCAAATTTTTGGGCTTGTATTTTCGATGCTAATATATATTTTTAATATTTTCAAAAACTGATTATAAATTGTTCGTTTAATTTTATTCTATATTGGTGACGGTATCTGATTTTGATTTAAAAAGATTTCAGAATTGATTTGAAAAATTTGCTTTATGATGAAATATCATTTGTTATAATAAATTTTAATTTAAAAAAACTAAAAAAGTAGGAAATAATTTTTTTTAAATTCTTTCTTTTCTATTAACTGTTAAAATATGTTTTTAAATTAATTTTTATCATTTCCTTTAGTTATTTTAACCAATTTCCACTAAAATGTGCTATCTTTAGGAATTTTATGCAATAATAATACTTCGAATAAAAAGTTAAGAATATGAATTGAAGATATAAAAAATATAGAAATAATAAACAGCTTAATAAGCAAATACATATCTTTAATCCAAATTAATTTTTCCATTTTAATTATTATGTATCTATTCTTATTATAAATGATTTTTTAATTGGTCTAGCCAAAATAGTTACGCCGGTCAAATGTATCTATTATTGCTACATTTTTCAGATGCTCACAAGTTGTTTATGAAAAAGAAAAGTATGACTTTTTTGTGCAGATTCAAAGAAAAATGAATGCACACACACACACTATTTTATAAAAGTTAATGTTAGATTAGTTGTACCTTTTTTCTAGAAAGTATCTCATAAAATATTTTTTACATAGATTCTTATTATCAGTATCATTTTATTTATTTACCATTATCATTTAGTATAGATAAGTCTCATGGACATCTCTACTCTCCCCCTCTCTCACTCTATATATATACGTGTGTGTGTCCCTCTCTCTTTCTCTCTCTCTATATATACATATATACATACGTGTGTGTGTGTCCCTCTCTCTTTCTCTCTCTATATATATACATACGTGTGTGTGTGTCCCTCTCTCTTTCTCTCTCTATATATATACATACGTGTGTGTGTGTCCCTCTCTCTTTCTCTCTCTCTATATATACATACGTGTGTGTGTGTCCCTCTCTCTATATATACATATATATATATATATACGCACGCGCGTTTGTGTGTGTGTGTGTGTGTGTGTGCGTGTGTGTGATGTAAATGGCACAGAAATTGCTCCTATTATTTGTTGCTGAATGGGAACGATCAGAATTTTTAAAAACTCTATGACAGTTTTTCAGACAAGTTCAATGAACGCTTTGATAGCTGCATTTAATTCAATGTTTCACAATTAAATTACTGGACCAGATAAATACTATTATAAATGCTCTAGAGAGAGCTCTCATTTTATTTAATTAGAGGAAACCCAATCCAAAACAAACCAAGGTTAATAAAAAGTTTATCTAGCGCTAAAATAGGCATAAACAATGGTGAATGGGGAATTACAATGACTTAACTATTCCATATTAATAATTTTAAAAATGAATAACCCGGACAAACAAGCTGGTCGCCAAAGGGGTTAGGTTGATTTATAAATTTCATAACATCAATCATGTTAGAATTTTTCATCTCTTCGAGGTTTTCAAAAACGGAAACTTCCTCATATGGAATCTTGTTTTTAAAAGCTTTATAAATTTTTATCAAAAAAAAGTATATTTAAAGTCAAAGATATAAAGCATTCAATTCAGTATTTCGCATAGTTTATTTTATATAACTTAAAATCAGGAACAGAAATCATATCTTTCTTTTTCAGCAAAAGAAGTAAAATCTGTTGTACCGGTAGATTTCTGCCTTTGGTGTCGTATTAAATGTGATGCTTGGCCGACATATGAACCAACGCCCTCTTTTGTTTATGAATCCAGCCAAACATCCCCTCTGACGATATCAAGGTGACAGTGGAGCTCAGATGTAAACGCATAATATTTAATATTTTAAGAGAAAGATTATTCGAATGCAAAATATTGTATATTTTAAAAGAAAAACATTCACTGTTTAAGATATGATTTATATTAAAATTATAAGTAAAAAGTAGTGTTCATGAAATTTTGAGTTTGTTTTTAATTTTAAAATAATGAAAGTATATTAATTTTTGTTGTCAGTCTTGCTTGGTTTTCGGAACAAACTTTTCTTGGATGAAATTTTCAAATTTCGCCTGCTGTCAATTTGGCAGGTATTTCGCGATGAATTTATGAATTTTGGCGACTTAATGGCAAATTTAGTACTAAAATATTTCGAAGTATCGGCAGGCATCGTTTTATGATTTGAAAGTTTCTGAATTCTTCAAGAAAATATTAGAATTAAGTTCAAATTTGATATTAAGAAACAAACGATATAATTTTTTGATGCATTAAATGCTCATAAAAAGGTGTAGTTAACTTAAACAATCCCTTAACCAAATCACTGATTCAATTTCAACATTTTTATTATCAGGTCAGAACATGATGTGATTTGGGGGATGAGGTTTTTTATCAACAAAAATCCGTAAGCGAAAAATTGAAATTTTATTATCTGCACGAGCTTTTCAAAAAATCAGCTTTTAATAACGCGTTGCAATTGCATTTACAAAAGCTCCAATTAAAAATAAATAAGTAAATGATTACAGCAAATAAAACCTAGAAAATGTCATTTTGAGCACGGGATTATATGAAACGAAATAAATAGAAAATGAGATATTTTTTTTAAACAATGAATGCGAGACAAAGTTTTTTTGGATCGTTATCAATACTAAAGTGACTCATTCAATGAAACGATTAAAATGAATAAAAATATAATTTAACTTGCATGAGCACGTGGTGCTTGGCCGTTCAAGAAATGATGTTCTGACATGATACATTGAGATATGCACAGGAGATTTCATTTTAATCTTTTTATTATAATAATATTACATAAAAAGTTTATAAAATTTGCAATGCAAATAAGTAATCGGAAATATAAAAGATACTTAGAAATATTACCTAAATGTATATTCTGTATAAAGATGAAAATCTTTACTACAGTTCCAGTCATAACCGTAATGTTGATTTCCTTAGTTTTTATTTCGCATGAAAATGTAAGATCCCTAGATACGTGTAATGTGACTGATAAAATGCAAAGTTTCTTTAAAACAGAAAAAATAAAATTATGCTCTGTGAAGTCATGCTCCATGACAGCATATTATAATTAAAATCTCAACTATACTGTTTGTAATTTTTTAGAGTTTTTCTGTTCTACAATTTCACTTTTTTACTTATCGCAATTATTGGAAACTAGTTAGTGGGCCAAGAAAATTTAGCTAATTTGATTTCAATTAAATGTGTTATGAATAGATTGATGATTCCATCAACAAAATATTTTCGTCTTTAAATCGCGATAGGCATTAAATCCGTACTATTTAAATGGCTTCTCTTTTGATTATTGAGTTAAATGAGCCTTAATAGAGTCAAATCCAAAGGAATCATGTTCCTATTAAAAAAAGTAAGTAACCTATTTATCTCTCTTCTAATTATCCGTTACTTTGCATGATGCTTCGTCTTTTTATTTTTTATACAAACTGCGCGGATACGAAACTTTTTTTTTTCAATTTTCAATAAAAAAAAGAAAATTACGATTTAATATTTGATGAAAATGGTCTGTTTTTAATTAAAACATTGAAATATACTATGGAAAATAATGCCAAAATATTTTTTTAAGTTGTCGGATTTTGAAAGAATTTACATTACATAAAATTTGCTGACATTAATTAGATGATTTTTTCAATTTTCGAACTGTATAAAATTAATTTTTTTTGTCATAGTATTGTTGGGAAGAAACATCAAAATCTCGCATAAATTTTGCTTTGTTAAAACTTGAAAAATTAGATCTAAGCACACATCCCCACTTTCAGAAATATACTTGCACCAAGATCAAAAGGTATAATCCGTTGAAAGCCAGTACATACAGCATTATATTTTCCTTTACTTTTAGTAGAGATAACAAATATATTGTCGTTTTAATTGATGAATAGTCTTCTTTTGTTTGATATGTTGATAGAAATATTGAATTTATGTGGGACTGTGCTTATAGTTTGGGATGTATTTGTAAAGAAGTGAGCATTTGTTTTAATAAATCACAGTATATAGTGACATCGTTGTTATTATCAGGAGCTACTTTAGAGGCACTTTTGGGATAAATATGCGATTAAATCATAAACAAAAAAAATCATCCACTGAATATGAAATTTAATTATTAAAAGCATTGTAGAAATAACGAATACGTTTCGACAGGCTTAAACAATGATGATGGCTCAAAAGCAATGTTTACAGTAGCTGAATAACTTCTATTATTACTGTAACATGAAATATGTCTATAGATCGATTTTAAATGTATTAAAACATTGCAATGATGCATTAAATAATTTGCTCCATTTTTATAATGGGATTGCCCCTTTAGCATTATCCAATAACTGTCAAAAAGCAATCAGGTAAGTCAAAACTACTATTTTTTATTTAAACGAAATACCTATCAAATCATTGCATTCAAAGTTATAATTGAATTTGATATAAAGAAATTCTCAAATGATATAAGTACGTAAATATTAAGACTAAGCTAAAAGACATATATTGTTCAGATCCCCTTATGAAATAAATCAGAATTTGATATAACTAGCAATATCAGTATTTTTACCAGTTTCTGATATATGATTTACTTGTTTTTACCTTGACTTCGTACGCGTGGAAATTTTGATGTGTATGTGAGTGTGTGGGAGAGAATTGGCGGTCTGGCGCCAATTGGGGAAACGAAAATACAGAAATTTTCCACGCCAGTTAGTATAACACAATACAGATTAGGAATTTTTAATTGACTTTATTATGCTTTATTTTATTTCAAAAGAATTTCAAAATAAATCCGAAAAATCGATTAATTAACAATGTTTAATTTCAAATACATCAAACAGTAAGAAAATAAAAAAGAAGCGTTTGAGAAAATCAGTCGAAAACATGTTAAGCCTAACCTCATTAGCATGGAGAAAAGACAGAAGCCTTACTCATTTGGCGTTGAGGAAATGAAGACTTTTGGTGGAAAAGTTAATTTGTAATTAATAAAAAATTAAAAACTCAATTACACTGTATGTTTTTGTCGTATATATATTGTGAAATAATAATTAATCCTAAATAATGGTATAAATAAAAATATAATCAGATGTACATGTTTTAAAGGGTTACAATTTCATGAATATAAAATTCTGATTTTCACAAAAATTAAATTAAAACGACTATTAAAATATCCATATATATCTTTCAAACTATTTCACAACTCAAGATAAAGTTATTTCCATTTTTTGTCAGATATAAATTGTACTAGATATATAAATTTCAATTTTAGATGCAAAGTCGCCGTTTCAGTTTTGCTGATAATTAATTGATTTGATATTTCAAACAACTAGTTGGTCAAAAGAAAATTATGTGCATTTAGATTGAGCCAAAGTTCCATTAATTCAAGATGGAACATTAAATGAAGAAAATCAGATTTTTCTTCTTTTTTTCGCTTTTAATGCCCAAAGATTATCACCGATCCTATTGTACATGGCTGATTAGACTTCATAACAAGTTATTTGAGAAGGAAATAAAAAAATGCCCTCAGAAATGAGGAAAAAAATTCGTAAGTCCCTTGACGTCCTTCACACTCTGTTTCTCCCAATTTTAATGAGGATCTTCTTTAGGAAAAAAAATGTGTTCATTCTCTTGTTTACATGACCGATTTCATGGCTAAGCTTTAAGATAGCCGGAATAAACATTAGGATGTTAATGACAGGAAATGAGACACAATTCATCTGAGTGTTTCTTCTCTTTAAGTCTCATTTTTTTTAAAAATTATCCATGGAAATTCATTGGTCAGCACTTTTCTATTGTGATTTCTTTCATGAATAAAAGATATTTTATTTACAATAAACCGAAAGGGTAAACTAGATTTTCCAAACTCTTTTCTATGTACAGTAACCTGATTTTGCCAATGCATGGGAGCTATCTCAGTAAGACCACAATATAATAACGGATATCATTAAAATTCTCTTAAGCTAGCTTCATGTTAATTTTTTTCAATAGTATGATCATTGCATTCAAAAATTGAAATGATGTATATAATTGTATACATCATTTCAATATAATGTATATAAATTTTCTATTTAATATACATGCTTCATGAATTGACTCGAGCATGAATTAACTCCATTTAGACCTTTTTGAAATTTTTCAATGAAGAATGGACATTTATTTGAGTTAATAATCCAACTGGGATTAGTTAACTATCTCACCAGGCTGTCGATTTGCCGCCCTTCTTTGTAAAGACACCACGTTTAAGATAAATTAATTGTATAATTCTTAGCTGAAATATTATTGTCCCCACATGCTCCAACTGGTTGGGGTTTTTTCATCGTTATATTTAATAGTTAAGATGTGTTATTATCGGATGTCACTTATAAAGTAAACAAGGTATGAATATATTTAAATACATATATCTGGGTGAGAGAATTCAAACATTTCATGCCAGACTTACTAAACACTGAAATCTTAACCACTTCACATACACTGACGTCTCTGACACGCGCATCGGATGATTGAGTTATTAATTTTAAACCTGCAATTAAGTGAAAGTATTCAGTAATTTAAAATGCCAGAATCATTTAGAAACTTTTCATTTTCTTAAAACTCGTTACATTATTATAGGAATTAAAATAACAATAAGTGTTTAATATTGGATGTGGGTCGGCTTTCTGGCACAGAGGTAGCGCGTCTTCCTCGTGTTCTAGGAGTCCCGGTTTGGGCATGGTTGTTCTTCTGAGTGCTATCTGTGAGATGTGTAACTGTGCCCCCGTGTAAAAAGGGGTTGTGCAAGCAAATGTGGTGAGTGTGTAGCTATGTCGTAATCTTGGCCCTAGTTGGCGCTACTCCAAAAGCATGAGACGTTCCTTTCGGTTTAAATCTGCTGCTGTACCAGCGGGGGGCTTGTCCGTAGACAAGTGCCATAACAACAACAACAACATATTAGATGTGTCATCTAATTGGGAAGTTAAATAAATTCGTATGTCAAGTGGTTAAAAGGGTTTCAGAAATTCAGCATTATTGAGAAATGCAAATACAACCCCTACAGAAGTAAAGTTTATTTCGGGTACTTATGTACCATTGCAACCATATTGGCGACATTAAATAAAATTCAATGTCGCCATTATTAAAATTCCCAATTCAGGTTTGTCAATTTGGTGAGTTATCCTGAAAGTTGGCATGGTTCTGATTGTATGCAAGTACCCATATTCATCTTCAAAACTCGAAGTACACTTACCGCACCTAATTAAAACTACTACCTACTAGGATAAATCAAGATAAAATAATGTGTTATCAATAAAAAGTGGTAATAAATTAATCACTAGTTAAAAAGTGGGTAAAAAATTAATCACTAGTTAAAAGTGTAAGTGAAATATTTATTTTTGGGACTTCTACAGAAATTTAAAGGTATTTTTAATTACTTTAAATTATTTTAGAACGTGAAAGAGTTCCCACATACTTAAATATCATCTTCGGATGATTTCTATAATTGATCCATTATGCCTTTTTATGCCTTTCAAACTTTCTTTAAAGTTTTTCCATCATAGGCCTGCATAAAAATAACGTCTTATAATCCCTTAATATCGATATTCCCATTGATATCGATAATTATTTGAAATTATATTTGTGCAAGCATTTCGACTCTGGAGTTCAATTTTTGGATCTGTATTATCGATTTGCATTCTAAGAGAATAAATGAATAAAAAAAGTATTTATCAAAATCTTGAATCATGGCATTCTCTAGATTACCTTGTAAAGCATTAATCTGTTTTGTGAAGAAAACTTTAGTTCAGTAAGTACAGATGCTAACATATTAGATATCACACTCAAGCATGGCTATATTTTCTTTTGTATTTATCATATTTTTCTGAAAAAGGAAGTTTAAAAAAGTTTATGGCATGCGTTTAAAGAAATGTAGATCTGAAACAATCAAGGAATTATACAAATAAAATTTTTTTGAAAATTAACTCTACATAATATGAAAGAGATGTTATTTATTGTAGTAAATCTCTCTCTCTCTCTTTTGAATTTTAAAGCGATTCAATCAATATAAAGCTATCGACTTAGAAAAACGCTTTTAAGGAATACGATACACTTACTATTTTGTGCTCGTTTCTGAATACTGTTGACAAATGGATTTCTTTTGCAATGGAAATCCGAATATGTGTGCGATCCGATGGAAATAGTTTCTCAAAGCTGTTATATTCAATTTTGAAACAAAATGTGGAATTAGATTTATTTATGTATACCAGCTATTGTGATATTTCAAATGTGCATGTTAAGATATTTACTATTTAATTTGAGAGCTAAGAATTTCTGCCAGCGTCCTGGTACATATGTAGCACGTCTTCCCTGTGATCTGGGCGTCCTGCGTTAGGGCATGGTTGCTCTTCTGTGTTCTATCTGTGTGAATGTGTCCCCTATAAAAAGGGGTTGTGCAAGCGAATGTGATGAGTGAGTAACAAAAGTCGTACTCTTGGCCCTAGATAGCGCTACTTCAAACAAGAGACTCTTATTTCAGCTTAAATCCACTGATGAAACAGCGGGCTTGTCCATGGTAAGTGCCGTTAGTAACACCAATAAACATTCCTTAATAATACTCTGTCCTTTAACAAGAATAAAAAGTACAAATAAATTGAGTGGATTAAGTGAATTAAGACAAAAATATTTGTTTTATATTTTCATTAACTTTGGGAGCTTTTGAGCCATTTGAGATGAACCGGAACTGTTCAACTATAATGGAATTACCACCCATTTTCTGGCAATATTTCTCAATCAGAAATCAACATTGTGACCTAACTAATTAAAAACATTATTGCGGAATTTCCCACAATGGTTCTGTCAAATACAATGAAATAACTTTTTCTCCAATGCAAACAGTGGAAGGCGAAGTCGTGTGTAATTATATTTTAGTACTAAGGATTATCTTTAAAACTACTGCAATTTAGAACTTCCTCTTGGGGGAGTCCAAATTCTTCAAATAGTTCTCGTTCTGTTTATTTGCACTTCGATTGTTGGAATCTGAAATCGATTGCGCTATTTTTACACTGATAGTAGAAAAGTATACTAAGTTTACGAAAACCAATGGCTACGATTCGTATTAGTATTGGCTGACCGAAAACAAAAGTTCATTATTTTCATATTTTGCTTGATTTTAAAAGTTATTCAAATGATTTTATGTATTATCAGTATCGAAAAACGAGAAAAATCTCATTTTTCAATTGGTTTTGAGCATTAATTTGGCAATCTTATTCATAGTGCTATAAGGGGACTCCAATTCTAATGCAGAGAATTCGTTCATAGTGAAAAATGATAGCATTCATTAAATTGAAAGTTGTTTAAGTGAATCTTTATTGCAAGACTCATAGGTAATTCAAAAATTAAATCGGCGCTTTACACTTCTGGGATATCATTTGCACATAGATTTTCTGGGATATCATTTGCACACTATGTAAAATTCAATTTTTAAAAATTCCGCATTAAGTGAAAATTAGACAAAAATATATATCTGGAAACCAGATGAAAAATTATACAGTTAATATTCCTTAGTTACGTTAAATAAAATTATTTTATAAAAGTCAGTTTTCAACTGTACTACCTTATTTTAGTTATTGCTAGGTATAGATTGGAAGAATTCAATAATTTTCAAAACAAATTAGTTATTGTATACATTACCATGCATATTTCCAAGTTAAATATCTTAACCACTCCCTTCTTACAATTATTCTTTTAACATTATAAAATCGTAGGGGAAGTTTCGATGATCACACATGAAAATGGACGCATGAAATCTCATTGAATCTTTTGCTATATCATCTATGAAATTATGATACTTTTTTTTGCAAAAAATACAGCGTTATAAATTTAAATTAAGCAAATAATATTGTTGAATAGCGGATAATTGAGACTCAATTACAAGAGGAATAAATGTATGACTGCATCATTCTTTTTGCTATTGCGTAGCTCTCTAAGTAAATGGCGTCAATCTCATATGCTTTGTATTGGCTAATACTGTTAACAGGACGATTCACTACAGATGCCACCAAACTAGAAGAGGGCAGGGGCTCAAATTATAGCAAAATATATGTTCACATAGCACTGTCTTCGAATGTCTTCATGAATTTACATTTCTTCGTTTTTTCCGCAATGTAGCAGAAAGTGCTGAAAGGAATGTCTCGTTTCAGTAATCTCACTGAAAGTCAGCATTTGTGAGCCGGTGTCCAGGGCAGTAGAATGCCTGGGTATACAAATGCTCGATGTATCACGCTTGAACTTCCTTTACAGGGACCGGATGAAGACGATGAACGAGATCATCATTGATTCTGTTAAAGACTTCGTCTCTTGACTATCTGTAGCTGCTGGTTGGTATAGCGTTGGACTCGTACTCCTTAGGTTATGGGTTCGAAACTCACCTTCCAAAAGATTCCCCGAGTGTGTGGAGGTTGGCGCCCATTAAATCTGTCGTGGTCACAAAGTCCTCCATATCGAGAGTAATACCACTGGGGGTACTGGGGCAGAGGTCATCGTTCTCTGTTCCAGGTCTAAATTACGATCTGAGATATATGAATGAATTTACATGAATGTAGTCCGCCCCCTAAAAATGGTTGTGACGTGTGTGTAGCTAAGTCTTACTCTTGGCCCTAGATGGTGCTACATGTAAAACAAAGAGACGCTCAAAATCTGCTGATCGTATCAGCGGAGGTTTGTCCACGGCAAGTGCCATTAGTCACAACACAACAACAACAAACAGATAATATATGCTCCAGTAATTTTCCGGAAAGATAGAATTACATGCATCGTTACTGTAAAGTCTGTGTGACTGCTTCTGGTGAAAATTTTGAAGATATTCTGCAGTCAACTTTTGTTAAAACCTAGCAGCACCAATGTAACTTTTCCCCAGCATAAAACTTATTATAAAATGAGTTCTGTTACACCTATGCGTTATTGCCTTAAAAAAATCCCTACATCTAGTTAGTTGTATTGGTAGTGATTCATCCTGTATATTTAAAAAAATGCGTCGTATTGATTCTCTTATAAAATAGAGTTAGCACCCAATTGTTGTTGGAGTTATTGAATCAAAATATTTGATAACATCCATTATTTCGTAATTTTCATCAAAGTAGGATATACTTTAATTTTTCCAAAGAAAAGAAAATATTAAGTGAATTTTAATATTCAGCATTTCCATGTCAATAGATATTTTAACATAATTCAGCATTTTACATTACACATAAAGCTTCAAAACGAACATACAAAAAAAAAAAAGAAACAGTTCTAAACTAGATTTAATTCTTTTTCGGACAGTTTTTCACCACAAATTTCTATTTCTTTTTTGGCATCCTCTTTGACATCCAACAGGCATTCCTGGTCATAGACGACTGCATGAATCAAAACGGTAAGAAGACTGCTCTCTGAGGTGTAAATAAAAACAGCGCTTGCCCCAGTTGCATAAGTAAAATATAGGAACAGAATTATCAAGTATAGGATGCAGTATCTTTTTCTGATTTTCATCTCAAAAATTTGTATGGATCTTGTGAAATACACGCAGTAGTATATACCTACCATGAATCCTGAGACGCAGAAGAGAAGGGTAGGATCTGCGATTAAGCTGAAGACGAATAAACTTATGATGATAGCGGTATAGTTGCCTTTGAAAAAATTTAAATTGGCTAAAATTCGATTGTCACATTCATGAAGAGACTGGGGTAAGTTGTAACAAGACTGCCGAAAAAATATTGAGAACCATGGCTGTGTGTCAGCTAGCAGTGTATGGAGAAATCCCATTGCAGAAGTTCCAAAGGACCTTTATCCAAGGAATCGCCTGAAAATGTAAATATTTTTTTGTAAATGTAAATATTTTATTTTTATTTGTGAGAGATCCTTATGCCGGGTTAACACTCGACCAATAATAAAATGGTAAGTAGAAAACTTATGCGCAGAAAGGACAAATTTATGTTTGCCATAATTTCATAAGATAGATTCAGACATTCCATGTTCGGCTATAAATTGCCATTTTGGCATCCTAGAATATTTTTTACCGCGTATCGTATTAAAATAAGGGATATTTACACAAAGAAACATAGTAAAAATTTTTTAAAAAAATGTGCCAACATACCTATATTACCTAGAGATTACCTATATTACATACCCAAATGCCTAGAGAAAAGAAACAGCAATCAAATTGAGAAAAAAATATGTACACAATCTTGCATCAGAAAGAGCAAAAAATGTCGGAATTAATCTAGTAAGTCATCAATCCTCCCCTAAAAAACCCCCCACTGAATTCTAGAAACGCATGCGTAGTAAGAATACGGCGGATTCAATACAGCGAACATGCAATTGTCTCATCTGCACAATTAGTTATCTTTGACTGAACAACATTTTTTAGAATTTCTATGCATGTGCTGCTTACTTGCCGTCTTATAACTGCCCGAGAGTAAACCCGGTATTACTGTAAATAAGTAAATATTATTATAGCCAGTGAAACGCATTCTATTTACGAAATAAAACTTCCTACACTTACAGTACTCGTTAAAGATATTAATATGATCTAATTTTTTATTTCTGTAAGAATTTCTTATTCAACTTTTGCAGTATCCGTTTCATGTATATTTCATGGCCTAAAGTATTGTCATTTGTCTTTCAAAATCAAGGTAATTGTACATGTATTTATGTTTCGATCCTTAATTTTGAAAATAAGACTCTGAAATAGATTCTTCACTGTCTAATGTAATGTGAAAACATCTTCTTTGACCATGATGTTTCTCAGATGTTTTCGTTTGTGTATTTCGGGTATTATCTTTGGGGTCATCTCTTTAAAATTTCACATGAGTTTCATATATCTAAATCAAAATAATTCTACAATAGGGAAAAAATCCAAATCCATTGGAAAAATCAGGACTGAAATCACACAGTAAAGAATCAACCTCTTACTAATTTTTATTTTATTTACCTTTTCATTTTTAACATATTAATGCAGTGCATATAATGGGCACTACCCAGGAGAACTTCAGTCATAAACAATTTAAAGAGATTAATTTAAACTAACCTATTTAATACAAAAGAAGAAAAGGAGACATAAAGAAGCCGAGAAGCTAGTATAAAAATCTCAAAAGAATTATCGAACATGATTCACTTTGTGTAAGTGATAAAAATCAAGACTTTATAAACAAATAATTTCGCTTTTTTTTTCTTTCTCTCTATTATGCTAATAATAAATTCAGAAACTGCAACAACCGTCAAAAAATTTCACTTAAAAATTTAGTATTTAAAATTCTTTTTATATCTTCATAGTGCTCTTAGCTTCATTTTTTTGATGAATATGTCTTAATTGTTTTAAAAGGCCTGCTTCGGGGCAAATAAATTTTATATTATGCGAAAGTGTCAAAAGGAAATTAGATCAGAATTTTAGTTCAACATTAAATATTTTTAAAATATTATTCCTTAGTGTCACCTGATTGGTGAATTTGCCTCCTAAATGCTTTCAAAATCAAGAATTGAAAAAAAAACCCACATAAAAGTTACTTTTTTTGCTGATTTTAGTTAAATTAACAAAAAGGAAAATATATAATTGTATTCTAAACTGTTTTTGATAATTGCTTGATAATTACTTAATAATTGCCTTTGTCTATAATAATGTGAAAATGTACAATTTTTAATTCCAACAAGCGAAGTGAGCAGAGTTTGTTTATGGAAGCTGGAAGGGTGGCTTAACAATCTTCCTTGTCATTGGCATAATTGAAAAAGAAATACAATGTATTAGAAACTTAAAGAAAATGTAATAGATGTGTAATAATGTATATATTTGCTTTTTGACACACATAAACAATAAGATTCTTATCGGACATTATACTAGAAAAAAATGCCTGTAGGATATCACTTCTAATATCTATTCTAAGGTACGTATTTTTTTATTAAGGACTATAATGGGGAAACAAATTAATCCACAGATTTGTATGATAAACTTTTTATAAAACCCTAGATTACCATAAGAGTTTTTCATTAGTGTTTTTCATTGTTTGCCATTTTATAAAAATTAAATCCGAGTGCTTTTGTCTTTCCAAATACTTGTGGTTAAGATAATTTTTAAAATTCAGTGAGCTAGAGAGATGAAATGTGGTTTATAGACTTTACAATCAAATCCTATGTTTTAGGGATTATTTTAGAAGAATAGAAATAGCAGCAAATTTATTATCCATGTATTTGAAAAAGTTAGAGAAAAAAGAGAAATAGATCATGTAACGCCATCCATCTACACAATTTCGTCAAATTTTTATTTCACATAAAAGTGAAGCGAACTCCTGAATACATTTTCAATGATCAACTGTCAACAACCACTCCTATCTTCAGAAAAAAAATTCCAAAAACAAACCACATTCTTCACGAAGAAAGAACTTAACAGAATTTCCCAAACACAATCACTGTACCAATTTTGCCAAATTCATCTAAAATGGTAAAGCGGTACTTTTCGGGCGTCCGCGAAAAATCTTCAAATAATGTAGAATTCTGCCAAACTTCTATTAAAGAATTT
The DNA here is from genome assembly GCA_026289955.1 of Argiope argentata. NCBI lineage: Eukaryota > Metazoa > Arthropoda > Arachnida > Araneae > Araneidae > Argiope > Argiope argentata. Next base: position 4,681,703 of record JAOUZG010044037.1, on the reverse strand, counting down.
AAAGCGAAAAATCGCCAAATACAGCAGAATTCAGTCAAATTTCTTTGGCGATTTGGTAAAGCTAATAATCCTTAAATATGTCGTCAATGGTTTAAATTCGGCAAACTGGAATTTTGACTGTATCACAAAATAAAACCATTATACATTTCCCAACTACAGCAACTGAAGCGATTAACTTTCAACAGAAAAATGACACAATTATTTCAGAATATTTTTATATCATTTTACAACATTTAATTTTATTCCGAATAATTTAAAATATTTTCACTCGTTTTTTCCAATGTCATTTTTTGTATATTTCGAAATTTTTGGGTGAGTAATTGTAACAAAATGTAAATGCCTCTACTTCGTTTCAAGTTAAAGCTATTACTATATTACAACATCAACAACTAATCATTATTTTAACTATTATACTTTCTAAAACACGTATTCCTTTTTCTACAAACATTCGGTTCATTGCTCTGCTGGATTAAGAAATGTAACGGATCATTTTTCGTATGCTCTCAAATGACATTTTTAATTAAGTACTCCATTGTTTTATATCCCACATAATTTCAAAATGTTTCTTTTTTGGCACACATTTGCGGCATAGTTTTTTTTTCTGTTGACGTGTTAAGAAGTATTCGTTAACGATACATGTTGGAAATATTAGCATATTTTTTTGTTTCATTTTAATTTATACAAGACATAATACATAGTGTAAATTTTGTAAATGTTGTATGTAGCTTTGAGTTTCCAATTGCAATTAATTTTACAGAACTAGAACATTCTGATACATTCGTTAATATATCTTTTTTTCAAATGTGGGTCATTTTTCTAAATTTGCATTCCTCCTTTCTAGAATAGCTTTTATTTTAGGAACAAATATTTTTTGATGATTATGAAAGAGTATAAGCAAGAATAAAACTAATTAAAAGAATTAAAAAAGATTGATAACGATCTCATAATTATTTATTTATTATTTTTATCATGCAGATTAAAGTGTTTTACAAATGGCATATTTGTTCCTGTATATTATTTTTAAATACTTAATTGCAAACAATTTTATAGAATAATTTATTTCATGTAAATTAAAAAGCTGCAAACGATTCTTTTATTTAATTAATTTTATTTGTTATTAAAGCTGCAGATGATTATTATTATGATTTATTATGATTTCTGTAAATGTCTAAAACAAATTATAAAATATATTTGTTCGAAAAGTGTGAACAAATTACTATTTGTTCAAATTTTTTTAAAAATTGAAATTTAATTATTTTTTATAACGGTCAGCTACAAGAAAATCAAAGCAAATAAAAAAAACCGTCTGTGAGATGCTTATTTAGGGGATGTCATCAAAAACGTTTTTGGAAAAAGGAAAAAATTAAAAGTGGTAATTCCGTTAACTCATGAATGATAATTAATAGTATTCAGAAATAATCAAATTAATTTTAAGAAATTTACCATTTTTTTTATTGAATTAAAATTTTGAGAGTAAATCTGCGGATTTTCATTCAGAATCTAAGGATTAAAGATGGATTAATAATAACAGAACACTATTTTTTCACGTATAAATACTATTAAACTATTTTTTATACATATGTATAGGAATTATATTCAGTTTTTTTCCTACGACATTCATCAATAAAGTATAAATTCAGATTTTTATTTTTCATATTCTCTGTGAAAATGTTAGTATATTTTTTGACTTATATTGTTAAACTAGAAAATAATTTAATAATTTTCACATATTTTTATGAATAAAAAAAGGTATAAGAAAAGGAAATATGTGTACTTACATGTGACAAAAAATTCTCTTGTTTTAGAAGAATAATATTATTTGGAGTCAGATAATAGTTCTTGTTTTTATGCGCATGCGTTGGAAAAAATATGCATTACACATTGTTGCCAAAAAAATTTCATGACAAATAAAAATTTTATATTAAAACGGATAAAATTAGTCTTCCAAAAGTCGTTTTCAGAGTTCGGATCTTTTAATGATAAAAGAATTTTTTTTTTAAATTTCCGTTGGGTAAAATATGAATTTTGATATTTTTTTAATGAAGAATGAAAAAAATGTTTCGACTGAATTTTAAAAAAATCAGGTAAAATAAATTTATTTTCCTGAATTCCAATATTTTTTTTGTTTATAATCGTAATTTTAGTATCCTTATCGTAAATATGGTAAACTGGCAATGCTTTCTGGCCGAAAAAATCATTATTTATTTGCTTATTTTATCGTCTGTTTAGAGACTAGTTATTTCGTTAAAATTTAATGTACCATTTGTAAACTTTTAATTTTTGGCAATTGATTGAACTTATTATTGGTATAAACATACTTAGCCCGATACAAAGAATTCAGAACAAAGAATATTGATTATGAAATATAGTTGACGTAAGAAAGAGAGCAATGCAATGATTTTGTGATCCTAAAAAAACGGAGGAATTTTGTTTTTTCAGTAAACTAATAATTGAGGATTAGTAATTGAAAAAAAAATGTGGATTTTACAAAAAAAATTAAGGATTTTTTTTCGATTGTTATATTAATATGATGATCTGCTTCCAATTTTTCAAAATTATGAATAATTGTAATTGGGAAATTTGCTGAAAAAATTCAACAATTGATGATTTTTCCCTTAATTTTTTTTCCTTTCCAGTTAATGTGCAATGAAAAACGGCATTAGTTTATCTTTTTATGCTTACCTGTTATTGCCTCACTCAATCTTTTTTAAATATACAAGTAGTTAATTTTACATAAACTCATTTTTCTGATGGCTTATTTTTAAGCAGATTTAACATACTATAAAAACATTTTCAATAATAGTATGTATAGTTTCATTAATAGTATATCATTCAGCCAACTTTGATGAGCCACATCTCGTTTTAACAGATTAACTATTTTAAAATGTGCTTATACAATGAAGCAAAAAGCATTGTGATTGGTTGGCTGTGCTTCTCCAATGATGAATTGAAGATTGCGATGATTGATGAATTATATAGAGACCATAAGTTTTCGCTTAAAATAAAAATGACCAAATTGACACAATGACTGGGATTAGTCGATTGTATCGAGAGTTTTTTCCTTTTGCGGAAATATACAGCGAAATAATGGTTTTTGAGTTTTGCATAGAAAATGCTGGTGTTGCAGGGTCATTGGCTATTGATGATATTTCTAGTAGCCATAAGATTTGAAATAACTGATGTGAAATAAAAATGGACGAAGTTGGACAAATTCTTGTGGCTAGGGACTGATTATTTTAGTTTTACAATTTATTTTAAAAATATAAATAAGTAATTATATATAATGTAAAGTAATTTAAAGAAACATTTCATAAAATTTTGAAAAACTTGCTTTTATTTAGAAAATGATTATTTATTTCCTATCGTAAAAAAAATCTTTAAAATTCATTTATCTATTGCTTTCCTCAAATTTTCAGTTGTATTTTTTAATACTACAAAATGCTTGTAAAATTACATACTTTTTCCTATAACAAACTTGTTAATTTTTTTCAACCTCTTTTGAACTTTAAATATATAATTTCCTGGCGTTAAGTCTCATTTTTTTCCTTTTCAAAAATAAATAAATAAATCAGAAAATATTCAGAATGCCATTTTTTTTTCCAGTTATTAATCTGAGTGTTAATGCAATGTGGCATAATAGGGGGACTCCACCCGCTGAAGTAAGCACTCTTCTCGGGTGTGTTTAGGATTTATCTGACAACTGAGCGATGCCATAATGGCAGGGTTTTTATTATCATTACTGACTTCCTTTAGAAATAACACAAAGAAGCACATAAGCAGCCGGTCAGTAAAAAAATAGCATTCGAAGAAATGAGATAAACGATCAAGGTCATGTCATGCCTTAAGAAATATTGACAGAACAAAAAGTGGAACAATTGAAAGAAAACTCTGTCTTGTGCTTCCTTTTTACAGTTTGTGTTCATCTCATTACGAATTTATACTTTCAGCTTATACGCTGAGTTCGGCTTTTAAGGAATCTATCAAAGAGTTTTGATTTATGAGATAATAAAAATTCGCAAATGCATAAATTACTAAGCAATTTTGCTATGCATGTTTAAAGACAGATATCCGTGTCATTTTCAAAACAATAAGCAATATTCGAGTTTTAAATGTTTTATCTTCAAAGGATGTCAATTGTTGCGAAGGCATATTTGGATTCTGCGAAGTGCTGTGATTGCTAAATCATTAGTGGGAGCCATAAATCCAGACCTCAAATAATTCTATGGTGATTTTGTCATAAGGCTGCTGTCTAGAACTGTTAAGCCGATGGGAGCCGTAGGCATATTTTTTAAAATTATGTAATTACATCATTCTGAATAATAAATAATTTTTGTAAAAAAAATAAGCAAATCTTGAGAATTATATTAACACTTAGTAATTCTAGATTTCTTCTATATTAACACTTAGCATTAAAAAAATGTTATAATTATAATAACACTCTTTTTTAAGTATAATTAGTCAAGTTACTATCTATTTGAGGTACTTACGTATTAGTGTAAGTAATTTTTATCGCCAAATTTTATGGCGTCACCAATGAGTTGCTAAACTGCCAATAATGGCAAAAATCTGCCATTATTTAAAAAATTGTTCAAACCTTCACTGTCGTCCATTATTTTGTTGGTTTCGTTGGCGTCGACAGTTTATCGTCAAATTTGATTCCGTCGCCAATCAGTTACTAAGCCATTGGACCGTTGGCGTAGATGGTCTAATACGTAAGTACCCTATTTGATTATATTCTCTTACATACTACAGACTTTATAAACATTGAATGGCTTTAAATAATATTGTGTGCAAAAATGATGATGATATGCAAATATGCATCTTCATAAAAAGATTAAAAACAATGGGAGTAGTTTTCCCGAAACTTTCTCGCTTACTATCTAATAATTAGTTGTGCTAGCGAATGCCTTTCATAGTATTGGTATATAATAGTTACGAAATATTGACTTTTGGCTTTGATTAAATATTTGTACTGAATTTATCGTATTATCTTTGGCGAATAATTTCTGGGATGTGTTAATAATATCGAAAAATCGAATTTGTATTTTATGCACGTTTTCCCCCACTGATTGAAATAGGTATTAGGCAAAAAATTGAAAGTGTTATTAAAAAATCTCGCTACAAATATGATATATTTAAATTACTGTATTTCTAAATTATTGCCTTTACATCGTTCTGAAAGTATAGACTGACAGACACCCGCTGTGAGATTTGACTAAAACTTTGACAGATGTCTTCACTATAAATGTAAAATCTGTGTGCAGAATCTTATCTATATAGCTCTCTCCGTTTTATAGTTATCGTGTGAACTTGTATTCGAACAATCGGATTTCCTCAGAAATCAAAAAAGTTGTATATAAAGACCGTGCATTGTTTTTGCATATTAAGAGCAAACTGATTTTTCTTACTGATAAGTAGCAGTAACTAGTGTTGCTTTAATGGACAAATATCGCACGTAGGCTATAAACTTATAAATATTCACTGATTCTTTTTGGAAGCAACTTCGCTACTTTTTCGTCTGTCGTCGTATAAGCCATACAGCTGCCTCAAAATCAGTAAAAAAGTTTCTAAAACATCATACGAGTGAAAACTTTATACAGTCTTTCACCAAACAATCATTAGTAACATTTCATAAACATGAAAAACTTAGAATCAAAACAGCAAAACTGTTTAGATTATATTGAGTAGTATGTTTATTAATTGATTTTCATAAAAAATACTAGAATGGCAAGAAATGAGAATAATTGTAATATTTTGGGTAAATGAATTATATACAACATTATGATTACGGAATTTATTTATTATAGATTAGGTATTTTTTATTAATTCATGTTACTTCTTTGGGAATCTGCATTAATCCTTTATCTACTGAATTATGTTGTGATTAATTTTCCAACTTCATTTTTGCACCAGTAGTTAATTTTCCTTGAAGAATAATCCCAGACAACCCAAGAGAAAAATTCTAATTAATAGAAAAATCTTAATTAATCCAATTATTAAATAAATATTTTTCATTCCTACTTTTAGCTTATATTAACTTCTTGCTATTTGAGTTACGTTCTCCAAGTTTTTAAGAAAACCATCGGCAAAAATAGTCATATTACGAAAATATAATCCAGATCTAAATAGTTCTTATAAGTACCGTCAGTAGATAAAGGGTTAAACAGGATGCTTCTTCTTTAACTTTCAACAATGGAAGGAAATTGCTTGAATAAATATCTAATAAAGCAATAAAAACGACATAAATTTCAGGATAACAATCTATTGTAGGAAATTAAGCAAAAAATATTTTTAAATATTCGAAAATTCAGCACACTTCTCCAGGGCCGTTGAATTATCATTGTGAAAACAATTTTCTATATTTTAAAATGGTATGAAATTCCTTTTTGTGAGAAATGTTTTTGGAAGTTATCGAGAAAAAAACTCCACAAAATTTTAATTTTTAATTAATTAAAAATTCAAAGAATTAAGTCGGAGCCATACATTTCCGCTCTTCTAAGTATACATGTACTAATTTGTTTTGACTTAGAGTTTTAGACTGATTTTACAAGGAATTCTGTTTATGATATTCAACACATAATTTTGATTAAATTTATTAGATTGTTTAGTTTATTAATTTTGAATGAAAGTATGATAATCTATTTGTTCTTTGATTTTAATATAACTTTCTGACCTAGAATGTTTCCTTTGTATTTTTTTTATTTGGATTCCAAATCATCTTAGGAAAATTATACAACAATAAATACATACGTGAGTATTAATTGAAAACCGATCACCTGTTATTGACAGGAATCAGTGATAAGTAAATATATATCTCGTCGATACAAAAAAAGAAGGAAATAATGGTAAAATAAATATTTAAAATTCTATTAAGTTTTGAAATTATATCATTCACACTAGTCAGATTCTCATCCACTGTTTCATACATGAATATGTTTTATTATTTCAAATATCTAAAAAAAATTTCAGTCTTTTTTGTATATTGATTGAAGGTACTGAATTTACTATTCAAAATTAATAAATAACGAACATATTCAATAAAAACTCAAAAGATATAAACATTTCAATTAAAAAAACATCTGGCTTTCATCTCCTTGAGAATCTAATTAATTATTTTTTATCTCTGCCCATTCTAATAAATTGTATCAAATTAAACAATCTTGTTTTTGGTTCATAGTTCTTTTTCACAATCCGAAGCCGATTTTTTCCGTTTTCTTTTTGATCTTTTTACTGGGATCTTCATAGCTGGCATACAGTTCGGGGTTTTCCAGCATGACCACCTGAAGACTCTTCAGGGCGTGGAACTTGACGGCGGGATGTTTGTGCGACAAAAGATCCACCAGGGCGTCCTTACCACCCAATTGTTCTATCACTGTCTTCCCTCTGGGATAGTGCTTCACGTATTCCCCAATGTCGTGGGAGGCGATGCAGACGGCGGTGGTGTCTTTGCAGTTCTGCAGAATGTCTATGAGGATCTTCAGCAGCTCGTACTTATTGTTGTTGAAGCGTTCGGCATTTTCCACCCAGAATCGTTTCGAAGTATGAACCACGCTCCATTTGAGTCTGGCGGACTTGAGCTCCAAGCTGTATTCATCGAAGCTGGTTAGCTCTGTCACACATGCATTCAATATATCCCGTACGATCTAGAAGAATGAAAATTGTTTTTGGACTCATTTTTCATGAAATCGAACAAAATATTTAACTGATATTAATCTGACAGTTTTACATTGAATACAATATAGAAATATTGTTCTGAATACGTTCAAATTATCAATATGCTATCAAACTTGTTTCATTTTATTGACAGCATATTAAACATTAACATGTCATATCACTGACTCGCCGGTTTTCTGGCACGGAGGTAGCGCGTCTTCCTCGTGTTCTGTGAGTCTTGGGTTCGAGCCTCATTGTTCTTCTTTGCTCTATCTGTGAGATGTGTGAATGTGCCCCCTTGTAAAAAGAGCCGGAGCAAGCGTGGTTTAGGGTGTTGATTTGACTTTAGGTAAATGTCATGGACTTTGGTGACTCTCTGCAGGCCTGAAGTGCGCCGAGACAAGACAAGATGACGGGTTGCGGGGTTCCTAGTCCCGGCAGGGGCTTAGCCCCAGTACTGACGAGATCTCTAGTGCGTGACGTTCGCTGTTGTTGCGAGGCTGGGCAGGCCTGAATTGCGCCGAGGGAGACTGGAACGATATTTATAGTGCTTGGCTAGCAGTGGGGTGGGAGAGTTGGCTAGTGTGAGAACGCATTGCTATTGGCTATCGCAGGGTGAGGGGTGTGGGGATATGGCTCCCTGTGGTATATTACAGTTTTATTTTTTAAAGATGAGAATTTATTTAGGGACAAGGGACTGTCAAATAAAAGAAAAGATCAAAGATCCAGTGTGTATAAATTGCAAAGAGACCGAACACACCGCTGCGTGGAAAGAGTGCCCCAGAGTGCCAAGATTGACTTCAAGAAACGGAAGATTATCCTATGCAGAAATAGCCCGAAAAAAACAGCCCAGCCAGCAAATCCACCCTACCAAGATCCCGATTAATAACCAAGCCGCAGATATAATAGAAGACCTCCCCTCTTTAATTGAAACAATGCAAATCCTAAGAGAATTAAAAGAAATCTTAAAGGAATTCCCGACCCCCCTTGAAGCTGTATAGCTAGCCAGGAAAGCACGAGGCAAAGAAGAAAAGAAACTCATCATCCTCAACGTGCTGATCGGCTAAGTCCCAGCTCTTCCTTTGGCTCTGACAACTCCCCCCCCCCCAATCCTGCCCGAACCTTCTGCATCTTTACCTGACTGACTGAGCACCAGCTGAATTGTCCAACCACTAAATATTAAGTATGATTTTTTTAACTCTACTCTCACTTTATTTAATTACTCTTTTATCTAAACTTCACCCTAAGTCATTAAGGAAATGATTTTTTTTCTAATTAATTTTTCGAACTATCTCTTCATTAAGTTAAAATATTTTGTTATGTACTTGAGCAGCAACAGTTACAGAATGGAGGTTATAGGCTCACGCCCAGGTCCTCCTTCCAAATTCACTATCGGTTGGTTGGCAATTTGTTTAGGGTATGGATTTTAGAGTTAGGAAAATTTAGAATTAAAGTCCAGGAGAATATTTCTTGGACGTCTAATTTTAGGATCGAGAGTGTAGTTAAGGATATTTATGAGTGCTTCATTATTAATTTGACTCATGTTATTGAAGAATTTAAGTGCTAATTTTTTAATAAACATTAGCACTTAAATTAAATTAGTACTTAAGAGGGGGGGGTAATCCATTGCTCTATACGTGTCAGAATAATGCATATAACATTGCATATTATAGATTTTTCTAATTAATTTATTTTGTAGGATTTATAACAGTCTTAAACTAGTTTTAGGAGCATAACCCCACACTGGGCAAACATAAGTGATTACTGGTCGTGTAAATAAGCACTTTGTTTTGCCTAGTCATTTTAGAGTCTCGAGAGATTAAGGGGAAAAAATTAACGAGTTAGGTCTCGAAACTTTTTAGTAAGATAAATAAAATGACGTTTCCAAGTTAATTTTGTGTCCGATATGACTCTTAAATATTTACTCCAGGTTAGAGCATGGTTGTTCTATGTACAATCTGTTAGGTGTGGGAATGTGCCCCTCATCCCCTGTTAAAATTGGCTGTCATATGAACTAGAAGTCAGACTTCTGCCCTCGGGTGCTCAGGAGTCCACACCTTCAGAAGCTACTGCACCCCTCTTTCCGCGGTAAAAAGCTGACACGACATCATCATCATATCACTGACTCTCAAACCCACCGGAAAGGCATGTGGATAATAATACTGAATGACAAGGACCGAGGCAACAGCAACACTGGAGGGAATATGGTGGAGTCCAAGCGCCATCACCAGTCACAGTACAACCCTTCCAGTAGCAAGTATGTTCCGTCATCGATGGGAAAAAAGAGATCCCCCTCCTGTTTGTGTACCCATCATGGTGGTGAGATACAACCACCATGCCGAAAGCATTCCATCTTCTTTTGGAAGTGCCCCAGAAAGAGGGTTTTAAAGAACATAAATTGAAGCTGAAATCAAATTCTGAAATTCATTTCTATTAATTGGAGCTAGATAAGGATAAAAAGAAATTCACAAAAGAACGACTACCAAAGAAAGAAAGAAAGAAAGAAATTGCCGACAGAATGATCGAATACCATTGCTTCGCTGTTATGTTTGGAAACGCGATAACTCCAAAAAAAAAAGATAAAACTATATGATATATATTTGGTTATTTGTTGTGACGAAACTGCAGATTTATATCTATGCTTTAGCATAATTTTCTGCTCAAAATTTATTTATTTGTATACAAGATAACACGGTAGTTCAGAAACGTGATGGCAATATAGGTTACCATAAATTTACTATCAAAGATAATCTAATATTAAATATGTATTACATTTTGGTCCAAATTTCCTTCACTATGATCTCTGTATTAGTGTTCAAATAGATACTACAATTTAAAATTTCAAAATCAGATAAATAAAAGTCAGTAATATTATAGTTTTCCCGTATTGTCCTTTGAAACAAATCGATCCAAAATGTATTATCAATACTCATTACTGTACTAGAAAGCTATGTGACAATACGTTAGTGTATTAGGAACATAACAGAAAATTCTCGGATTTGGGTTACTTTTATCAACAATAGGATATTTTAGTGATGGATTCTATGTTGACATAAAAATCGAAGAACAGCGCTTGAGCTTTGCGTGAATACATCGATAAAATAAACAGTGAATAACTTAGAAAGCAGTTCTGTAGACATTTTTGAGAATTTTTAATACTATCTAGAGTTGGATTATACTTATTCAACTGATATTTTATCAAGTAAACTAAGGTTGATCAAACTTGATATACCTGATTAATGATCAGGTTATTTGATCTGATAATATATATATCAAATCAGGAAGTCTGATTGATATATATATCCTGATAATTATCCTGATTTTTATACATAGCCTGATAATTATCCTGATTTCTATATATAGCCTGATAATTATCCTGATTTTTATATACAGTCTAATAATTATCTTGATTTCTATATATAACCTGATATCAGATACATAAAACTGATACAATCTAAGAATATCAGGAATCGGTTTCGTTAGTAGTCTCTAAAGATAATATCTAGAAATTATTTTTTTTGAATGCCTATTGACTGCAAAAGATTAGTTGTCGGATGCGTCAAATATAAAATTATCAAATAAAAGTTTCTTGTGCGATCGAGTGTTAATATCAGTCTGATACTGATACTGTGAAACTGAAAATAAACTCAATCCAAATCTCGTCGCAAGTGTGGGAATTGATACTTAGCGAGTATCCGATTTCATTCCTGTAGGAAAAGAATCAATATTATCTATATCAGGTATAATCGAATATTTGTATCAGTATCGGACTGTATCTAATAGAGTGATATCAGGTATCTACCCAATTCTAAATAATAACCAATTAAAATGGTTATTATTCCCAAAACTTTCTCACTCAACTATTCTCCCCAAACTATTCCCCCTTCTCAACTATTCTCCCCAAAACTTTTTCACGTGCACTCTAATAAACGTGTCATGTCAGAGAATATCATACATGGTATTGGCTTTCAATAGTTGCGAAATATTAACTTTTGGCGTGAATTTAGCTCTTTTACTGAATTAAGTATGTTGTCTTCGACGGTTGTTAATCTTTCTTTGTCGTCGTATGTTTGGATATTTCTGGAACACTTAATTTTTAGCGCTTTTGGATGAAGTCAGGTTTCTCAGGTGGCAACACATCATTGTGTTTGTAGCATTTTGGTTCACATTCTACAGTGACTGGAATATCATACTGTAAAATTTGTCCTTTCTTGTTTTTGTACTGACCTTACCTGCCGAGATGTACATAGAAGTTTCTTACGATTCAGTTTTTATTTACTGTCTCATTGAAGCGAGCCTTTTTCTTTCGTGCTATCGATTTGATTCCTTTAAGAACAACGGAGAGTTTAAATAATTTGTGCCCCCAGGGATGTATGAGGCCCTGCTTAAAAAATAACCTATTTAATTCTGCATTTCAGAATAACACATCAATGATTTGTATCAGGTTAATGCACATTTAATTATTTTTCTTTGCAAATATATATCTGTTGGATTCAGGAATGTAGAAATCGGGAAGACTCTTCACAATTTCGAGTTACACCCCTTCCTCCCCAAAAAACAACATTTTCTTGTTGTATACTTCCTACAGGAGAAAGTAACCAGAGGGATTGGTCTCCCCTATACTTTCTCGCACACGCTCAAATAAACTTGTCATGCCAGAGAATCCTTTACATGCCCTAGGTGGATAATAGTTAGGAAATATTAACTTCTGGCGTGAATTTGGCATTTTTTAAAAATTTGTTAAGTTATCTTTGGTGAGTTATTTGGCAATTAATACCTAGTATGCGGTTAATAACATCCAAAAATCAAATTTATACTTTAAACCTATCTTTTTCTACCGATTGAAAGAAAGATTTCAACTTTTTGTGTCTACAAAACTGCACTTTAAGTCGTACAGACGGCCTTCTTCTGAATTTAACCAGCTTTACTCAAAATTTAATTGAGATCTATAAATTTGCTGTAAAACCCATATACCGTATTTCAATCGTCTAGCTCAGGTTAGACAAACATACAGATGGATATTTTTCAAAAATGTTGTTTTCTCACTAAAGGAGGTCTGAAATGTGAAGACTCATCAAATCTCGAGTCCAAATTGTTTGACGATTACTTTTCCTTCTCTATACTACATTTATGATAAAGAAATAATAAAAAAGTGATATAGCTAAAGATTTTTTTCATTCAAAAAAGGTTATGTAACTTTAGATATAAATGAAAATGTTTTTATCATTTCAAATGCAATCTTTAAAATTAATTCGCAGAAACTTGACCCGTACTTGAAAATCCTCCAGATATTCGGGGTCGTTTGAGAGGTCCGTCCTCGTTTCGAAGAAGTCCATGCTTTGGAGCAGCTTACATTGGATCATCATGAGGGCGTTGCTACGTCGGACCTTTACGTCATTCGGTTTTTCTAAAAGATTCCGGAATGTAGCTATCACCACCCTTGGCAGTTTCGTAATTTCCGTGGGACATCGCTCCAAAAGATCCATTAAAATTGGAATCATACCTGATCTGCATAAAAAAAAATTTTTTTGATTGATAGTAAAATTTATTTTTATTCCAATGCAATTAAACTTCTGTAATTATTCTTAGAACGAAATTTGTCCATTCTGAAAAAGAATACTTTACATAAAACATAATAAGTTGCGAAATATAATCTACTAGCTTTAATCCGTGACTTCTCACGTTGGAAATTTTGATGTGTATGTGTAAGAACAGACTGTCTGCAGCCAATTGAAGCAAAGCAAATGCGTGAATGCCAGTTGGGGTAACGC
>JAOUZG010044037.1:4656501-4667879 GCA_026289955.1 Argiope argentata | reverse complement strand
AAAAATTGATTAATTAACAATGTTTAATTTTAAATGTATCAAACATTAAGAAAATAAACAGAATCGTTTGAAATAACCGGTTAAAAGCATGTTAAGCCTAACCTCATTAGCGTGTGAAGAAAAACAAACTGAAGTCTTACTCATATGGTGATGAGGAAATGAAGATTTTTCGCAGAAAAATTAGTTTTTAATTAATAAAAAATTAATCACTCAGTTACACGGAAAAAATAATAATCTGTGTCCTATTCTTGACTATAATTTATATCTGTTCTAAATGTCATCCAATTTTGCTCAGCTATTCTGGATTGATTGACTAACCTATCCATCTATAATAGTAGTATAGATGTGGTACATAGATAATATTTCGCTGAATGGCCAAATTGTTAGAGATACCTTAAAAAAACGAAATGGCGACAAATTAAATTCTTTTGAGCAGAAAGTTGTCTGTTTGAATATAATAACGGCTCTAAGTTTATTTAGTCTAGATGAAGCGTTTACTGATTATTTTATTTATAATTCAATTCCATTTTATGAAAGATTGTGATTAAGGAACCAGAATCACGAAAAGATTTTGGATCCTGATCTCTGATCTTCAAATCAAATTAGTAAAGTCGATAATTCAGTGTCGCTAAAGTTTGATAGAATATTTTTTAAAAAAAAAGGAAATAATAGATTAAAATTTTTAATAAATTAATTGTTCTTATTTAATATTCTTTCTGACAAAGAAATTAAATAAAAAAAAATAAAATCTTATACTATAATACGAGGAATGGTTGTCAAGTCGAAAATCACCCCAGAATTAATAAACTCCGGTAATCTTGGGGGTCTGGGGTTTTTGGCCACGAGGAATCGATTGGCGCCGGTTTTGAAGCGCTACGGTTGAGCAGTTCGTAGTTACAGGTAGGATATTTTCAAACTTTATTAGTTCACCATAATGGCTACTTAAATTTTCAAGTGGTAACGTGCTGCCATCTATAGCCAATATGCCATCTATGTATTACTCTCGACATGGAAGACTTTGTGACCACGACAGATTTAATGAACGTCAGCCACCACACACTCGAAGAATCTTCGACGGCGAAGTTCGAACTTTCAACCTAAGGAATACGAGTCCATTGATCTACCAACCAGGCTGTTCTGGCCTAACCAGAGTTCTTATTAAAACTGTCTTTTCTGCTGGAACTAACTGCACTGGGAAATAACTAATTTGGAACAATATTTATAAAACGAAAAAAAAATTAATTTCGTATACTCTCATATGCAGAAACATACATGAAAAAAGGATATACCCACTGATTCAATTTGTCAGCTAGATGGCAATTAAAAGTGGTCACCCAAAGGCAAAAGCAGAACTGATATTGAGCTTGCGGCTTTATTCCTCTAGCCAAAAGTTTAAGGATCTGATAGACACCACTCAAATTCATAAAGGCGAGCCTATATTCGTCTACTTGCAGGATTCTTTGCAAACATCTCGCCACCGATAACATGTATTCGTTCTCTTCTCTCAACTTTTCCTTCAACCATTCTAAAAAGAATCCAATCCTGTCTGGAGGCGGTCTTTTTTTCTTGTTCCCAACCATGAGCTTCGTTATGATTCGACTTCCCATATTTTGCACAAAATCATCGCTGCAGCTTAACAGGTGGATGAAGGTCGTCCACGGATCTTCTATGGCCTCGTGGAATTTTTCTGTTATTGAGATGTCTTCCACCAGCAGATCATTGACGAGAACGAGGAATTTTTCTATCTCTTCTACGACCGAAATGCGTTGCGTTATTTTGACTATGGCCTTGAAAGATAAATCCTGGAAGAGAAGTTTGAAATACCCGATGACAGACGAAATATTGTTAGAAACATGAAAAGACAAAAATATGTACAAAAGACAGAAAATTATCACATTTGGTAAGATTTACCAAATGTGGTAGTGAAATACAGAAGACACGATTATGAGTTTATTCATAGTACCGGGTGTCCAAAAAGTTCCCTATTGATGATTTGTGAATTTATTTTACAAAAACAGCAGGTTTAAAAAGAATTATTTTTATGCCAATGGTAAAAAGCACTTTTAACATAACTAAGAAGGGAACGAAGGGTATTTCAAGAAGGGAACGAGTACGGGAACTTTTTGGGCACCCGGTATTTCAAGAAGGATCGGATTTCAATTACTTTTCCTATTGAAATCTACAACAAATAGAGATAGGTACTAAAACTTATTAAACTGGGAAACATTTCTAAAGGATGTTCCGTTATTAATACAAGGAATTCATAGATGGTTAGTAGATATGCGAAGAACAAAAGTTGCAATGGAACGTAGTGTCGCAAGACAATTTGAGAGGGTGAAAATTGAGGAAAATATATAGACGACATATTAGAACGATAAAAATTAAAAACGTCTTATAAATGAGTGGTTTAAAATAATTCATTATGAAAAATTCGCATGCACTGATACTCACAGAACATAGAAACAAAAAGGTCCTTCATGGCTCATTCATCATGGTTTTTCAAAAAAGGCCCACTTTTGAAAAAATATTTATTGTAATGCCATTAGTACATCAGTATTAGTGATCTTCCCGAACATTTTCACATATTCTCTAATAAAAAAACTATCTCCATCCTCCTCGTGAAGAATTTCGAATTTGAAGTTATATAATTTCGAAGATACTTTGGCGAACAATAGTTACGAAATAGAATAGTTTTGTGGCACGAAATTAACATTTTTATTGTAAATTTCATACGATTCTCAACGATTTTTTGGATGATAAATTCTTGTCATGCTGTTAATAATAAAAGAAAATCGATTTTGTGTTTTCAAAGCCTTTTTTTCCGATCGTTTGTTGATGATAATGACGTGTCCACTTTATAACGGAAAGAAGGGAGCAGTAGCTTCTGAAGGTATGGACTCCTCAGCACCCGAGGTCAGAAATCTGACTTCTAGCTCATATGAGGAGGGCACACTCGCTTAACAGCCGCTTTTACAGGTGGAGGGAGGCACATTCACACACCTTATACTACACAGAACAACCATGCTCTAACCGGGGATAAATATTCAGAAGTTATATTGGGCACAAAATTAACTTGGAAACCCCACTTCATTTATATTACTAAAGAGGTTCGAGACCTAACTCGTAATTTTTCCCTTAATCTTTCGAGACTCTAAAATGATTAGGCAAAACAAAGTGCTTATTTATACCGCCTGTTTGTGACCATTAATCACTTATGCTTACCCAATGATGAGCTAATCTACTAAAACTAATTTAAGACTTAGAAATCCTACAAAATATATTAATTAGAAAAATATGTAATATGCAATGGTATATGCGTAATTCTGACATGTATAGAGCATTGGATTACTCCCCTCTCAAAATGTTTATTAAAAAATTAGCTCTTAAATTCTTCAATAACGTGAGTCAAATTAATAATGAAGCAATCATAAATATCCATTACTGCACTCCCGATCCTAAAATTAGATGTCCAAGAAATATTCTCCTGGACTACATTCTTTAATTCTAAATTTTTCTAACTCTAAAATCCATACCCTAAATAAATTCTCATTAAAAAAAAATAAAACTGTAATATACAATAAGAAGCCATAACCCCACACTCCTCACCCTACTATAGCCAATAGCAATGCGTCCTACACTCTCCAACTCAACCACCCCACTGCTAGCCAAGCACAATAAATATTGTTCCAGTCTGAACGTAACGCCTCTATCCCCCATGAACCATTTAAACTTAACCTAATCATTAAATTTAATTTCTCCTAAACTCTTATATCCTAAACTAGATAACTTAGAAAACTCTCGCAAGGTAGCATAGTCCGGCACCCCACATTCTTAATAGACCAATCAGCTTGAGTCCTGACACACGCCACCTCACCCACCCATCTACAATAGCAACTACTACTTAAGTCGCCGAAGAGTTCCAGCCACGCAACAACAGCGAACGTCACGCACTAAAGACCTCGTCATTACTGGGGTTAAGCCCCTGCCGGGGCTAGGAACCCCGCAACCCGATCATCTTATCTTATCTTACGTAACGCCTCTGGAACCACTCACTTCAAGGCTGCATCGCAGAGATCCACGCCAAACAGAGACCGCTAGGCCACTTACGACTTACCATTACTGAGGATAAGCCCCTGCCGGGGCTAGGTGCCTCGTAGTCATCCATTCACATAATGCCTGTAGAACCAATATGAAACAGTGACCCGTTGAGTCTAACCCTTCCCTCACTCGAAAACTGCAACCGTACAAAAGCTCAACCCTTCACCCTCTAAACAACTGCAACCGCGATACAACCTCAACCCTTCCTGCACTAAACAAAAACGTTACTGAACGCTACAAAACAGCAAAAAGAATCCGGATTCTAACTCCCATCCAATAGTATGCAGCCCACACCTGTCCAATGTACTCGAATACTGATCTTGTATCCAAATACCTTTTGCGAAGAAGATTACGGCAAACTACTGAGCATTAAGCCAAATAACATCTCGTCATCTACCGGAGGTTAAAGCCCCATGATAGGGGCTAGGTACTCCGTTAATCATGTCATTAGTATCTCGGCGCACTTCCAGACCTCATCGTAGTTAAAACGACAACGATCTGAAAGACAAGCTGTTCACTACCTACCATTAGCGGGGATAAGCCCCTGAATGGGCTTGGCTCTCCGTCAACCCATCATTACCTGCTCTAACCGGGACTCGAACCCGTGACGCCCTGACCACGTGGAATACACACTACTTCTGTGGCAGGACGCCGAATTCTGATTCTTTGAAACCAAGGTTTAACACTAAATTAAAGTAGTGATCCCAAAGTCACATAACAAATTTCACATATTCTAGTTCCTGCAATTTTATATTACCACTTCTATATTTTTGGGAAAATTACGTATCCACAAATTACGTATCAACAGATGGTCAAACTCTAGATAAGTTTGTCTCAAAATTGATTAATATCTACAATTTTAGATATTAAGTCTTGTTATCAAATGTTATATCTCTGGTTCTCTTCGCTTTGCTTCATTATGTCAATTTACATTCGAATCACCTGTCCGATAGATTTTCCTTGTACGTATTTTGCTCAAAATTTGATAGATATTTAATAGAAATGCCTTACATTAAAATTCATCGGCCAAATTCAAATTGTTTTGGGATTATCTTGTTCACAGACAAACAGATTGACAGATGTAATTTGTTTTCCAAGCTCAGGATAGTTTGAAATTTGGAAATTCGTTGAAATTTCAACTTCCAATTTCTTTGAAGATTACAAGACTAATTATATACTTCATATAGGTAAAAGTAAATATGTGGATTACAAGCTTTAAGCCGGCTTTCTGGCACAGAGGTAGCGCGTCTTCCTCTTGTTCTGGAAGTCCCGATTAGGGCATGGTTGTTCTGTGTGCTATCTGTGAGATGTGGGAATGTGCCTCCCTGTAAAAAGGGGCCGTGCAAGCAAATATAGTGAGTGGATAGCTAAGTCGTTGTTTTGGCCCTAGTTGACGCTACTTTAAAAATAAGAGACGCTCGTTTCGGCTTAAATCTGCTGCTGTATCAGCGGGAAGCTTGTCCGTAGGCAAGGGCCTCAAGTCACAACACAGCAACAAACTTTAATTATGATATATATCTAAGACTTCAAATATAATTTCATTGCAAATCTGACAAACTTTGCAAGGGAAATCTTCAAGAATTCAGCTTTTTTGATATTTATGCGTCGGGATATCATCAGTGAACTTTCTCTTCTCAAAGGTAGAAAATAATTTGTAATCAACGGAGGTCACCTTCATCTCAAATTAATTAATTTCATGTTTTCATAGTCTCTATCTTGGCTTTTCATTACATATTCCATAATTTAGAAGAGAAAAAAACTTAAGAAAGTCAAAAGAACTTTTAAAAATATCCTTTCTATTATCACAATAGAGTTTAAAACTAATAGATATTTAAAAAATAAGAATATTTATTTTTGAAAAGAATGATAAGTTTGATAATATGTAATAATGGCTAATGAAAAGGGTTTTTATATTTTTACTTTGTAATATTCAATTAGCATGTCCCTTTCTTCTTTGGATTTTGTATACTGAAAAGCATTGATAAAGGCGAATTCATTATGACTTATGAATCCATTCTCTAAGTAAGGCTCCCAGTCTACAGGTGGTTTCTCGCGGATTTTATTGGATTTTTTCCACAATTTTCCCGCGATGTCCCAAACTTTCTGCTCCAGATTTTCAGAGAAGATTGCGAGAGAGTGGATAGTCTCTTCTTCTTCTTCTTCTTCTGTAGCATTTTCTAAAATAAAGAAACCATTTAAATTTTTTTTAAAAATTAAATAAATACATCGTTTTTTAAAATATTTTTTCTTTAAAATCATTGGTTTGGGGGATTCACATTTCGATTGTCAAAGCCATTTTTCTAAAATTTTACACCGATAGAAATTATTTATCATTTTGGAACGGCATTGGCATTTCTGATAGAAGTTTATATTTCACTAGAGATGGTTAAATTAGTATCTAAATGTTTTAAACAATTCCACTTAAATCAAATTTTTAGTTGTACACAATTTACATATATAATTAAAATCAGAAATCTATTCGTTGTTTTAGAATTAAAAATTATATTATTCACAAAATGATACCAAATGTATTTAACCATTTGAAGGAAGATCTAATAGGAGAAAAAAGGTTTATACGGAACTAGCTTTAATAGATTTTTATATTAAGAAGGCAACTGAAATTAAAGCATTTCTTACGTAAAATATTTGCATTTTAAAAGCAAACTGAAAAGCAGGGGATACTATGAAAGCAGATCATTAACAAGCATGGACTGCTAGATCAGTTACTAATTCATTCAAGATCTTGGATATGACATTAATAATCTAGTATCCTGTCCATTTCTACAAATACCAGGAATGACATCTATTTACTACTGTTAACAAGCGACGGCCTCCTGGCGTAAGGGTAACGCGTCTTCTCCGTGATCTGGGCGTATCGGGGTTCGAGTCCCGGTTTGGAAATGGCAGTTCTCTGCTGTGTGTTCTACCTATGAGGTGTGTGAAAGAGCCTCCTGTAAAAGGAGGTTGTGCAAACCTCATCTTCATATTAACTAGAAACAGACTTCTGCTAGTACTTACGAATTAAGGCGTCGATCTTTTTCGCCAAATTTGAAGGAGTCGTCAATGAGTTACTAAACCGCCAATAATGGCGAACAATCGTCATTATTTAAAAAATTGTGCCAACTTTAACTGTCGTCTGCCATTTTATTGGTTTCTCAAAAGATCATTAAGCGCTTTTTCACTTCTGATTTTTTTTTCATTAAAATCATTAAAATTTGGGATTTGCCTGCCAGCGAAAAAGATGCAGTGACGTATTTCCAAATTTATGGAATTTTTCCATCTGAAAACACGAGTTTGAATAACCATGAGTGAATTTATACATGAAAAAGGACAAATAATGGTTGTTTAATGCATCAAAGAGTTTTTTCTGGCCACCTAAGTAAATTGGCTCCAGGTGGTTGGCGACCGTTGGCGCATCGACGGTCTAATACGTAAGTACCCTTCTTGCCCTCAGGTCTCAGGGGCCTTTACCTTCCGAAACAACAGCAACTTACAAACTCTGCTTAAACCTCTGACTTTGTCAGCAGGCTTTTCTGTGAAAGGTGTCATAAGTAAAAACAACTCTTAACGAACATATTCAATTCGTTCTCTGCTGGTATATCTTTCGGATTTAGTAGAGATTGGTTATATCTAAAATGTGCCGTTTTATTCATCCATTAATATTACCATATTTTAGGATCATGATGGAGTTGTGAAAAAAAATCAAAATCCTGTAAAAATGAAACAAGATTAGACCTGCAAAGTCAGCTGATTTTTAGGAAAGTCAGTTGATTGAGAATAGGTTGGTATCAGGATGTAATAAATTCTATTACCACACTACTGCTTTGAGGAAAACAATGTACATGTATTAGGGAAAACAATTCAAGAAGAAGGCTAGTTACAAGTATATATACTGTGCGATATTGTATGATATTAAATATCTGCTGTATTGCATAATATTATTGAATAATTCAATATAAAATCCCCCAGTATTGTACAGCAGGTTGTGGTTTTTGATATTATCCCATACCTTTTCATATGTTTCCATGAGCATGTTTTTGGTGATGTATGATTTCTTCCGATTTTGTGCGCATAATCTCGGAAATCATTCCATTCCATTTCTGAAAGAGGATAATATCCTTTTTCAGAAGGATTATATTGAATTTGTATGCTGAATACTTTAAATAAAAAAATGTAAAATATTGTTCCAACTGAATTTTAAGTTGTTGTTTTTTTACTCTGAGGGTTATGTTTACTTGAAATATTTGTAATATAAGAATTGCCTTTCGAAAATTTCCGCATATTGCCATTGTTATCTATCTGGGAGAGTGCAACTATGAGCTTCTTAACTTTTTTTCATGCCATGCTTGAGACTAATACTGTATAATATTTGAATCCAAGGTTTTATTCCGTTTGTGGCGCTAGCCTTATAAGCCAGATAACATCAACGATACCGAAGTCGACTTTCGTATTATGGTCATGTCACTCGGCTACCGGGCCTAGCGTCGCAGGTTCGTATCGTGACCTTCACTTACGACACGTTCCTTCGAAAGATATACTTGATAAGATATCGTATATCTACAGTGATATTAATAATCATTTGGTTTACTATTTTTTTATCTCTCTATTTAGTATCTATATTAAAGGTGTTAAATCTGCATACCGAGTGCTATTGCTTTAGTTTTCTTCATTTTATAGCTATCGAGTTAATTTATATTCGACGGACATCCTCTGAAGAGATTTCGCACAAAAATTAATTGAAATCTAAAAATAATTGAATAAATTTCAACCGTCCTTCCCAAAGCATGTTTGAATTATCTTCGTCACAAACGGACAGATAGACGGATAGATATTTTCCAAAAAAAATGGGCTTCGAACTCAAAAAGCTCTAAAACGTGGAATTCGTCAAAATCTCGAATTCAATGATTAATATATTTTCTATAAGAAAAAAATGAAAATTCTTAAAATTAAAAAAAAGAAAGAAAAACTGTCATTGTAAAATAATATGTACTAAATTTATTTAAGTCAAAACCATTAATTTATAATAAAAAGTTTAATTAATTTTTTTATTCCTTTCTTATTGAATACATGTTGTAGTTATTTGGGGCACTTGAAATAGACATGCTTCGCCGAGGCATCAGCGAGTTTTAAGCCGGAAGTTTTGAAGTAGCTACAACTGGGGCCAAGAGTATGACTTAGCTACACACTCATCACATTCACTTGCACAACCCCTTTTTACAGGGGGGAGGGCACATTCATACGCCTTACAGATAGAATATAGAACAACTATGCCTTAGCTGGGACTAGAAACCTGGGACGCCTAGATCTCGGAGAAGAAGCTCTACCCCTATGCCAGGACACCCGCATTGAATAGATAGTGTCCCGTAAATAAAAACAAGCCGAATACGATAATTCATCATATGATGTTTTTGATTATATTTTCATCATGCATATCGTATGACACAGTTATTGACGATATGCCAGTTTCTAAACAATATATTATTTGAAGTTGCAATATTGATTCCAAACATCAAAGTCATCAGTTTGGGGGTTATTAGACTATCCCATATATTATCATGTCAGAACGTGATGTTATTTTTGGGATGGGGTTTTTGGCGTCAACAAAAATCTGTAGGCGAAAAATTGAAATCTTATTATCTGCTAGAGCATCTTAAAAAAATCAGCTTTTAATAACGCGTTGCCATCGCATTTATAAAAGCTCTAATTAAATAAAAATAAGTTAATGACTACAGCAAATAAAACCGAGAAAAAGGTCATTTTGAGAACGTGATTATATGAAATGAAATAAACAGGAAATACGATATATATATTTTTTAAATCAATGCGATACAAAGCGTTTTTGTTCGTTTGCAGTACTAAAGTGACTCATTCAATGAAACGATTAAAATGAATAAAAATATAATTCAGCTTACACGAGCACGTGGTGCTTGGCCGTTCAAGAAATGGTGTTCTGCCATGATGCATTGAAACATGCATGGCAGATTTCATTTTGATGTTTTATGTGATCATATTTTCATCATACATGCCGTATGACTCAGTTCGCTGGCAATACGCCAGTTTCTAAACAATATATTATTTGCAGCATTGATTCCGAACATCAAAGTCATCAGTTGGGGGGTCATTAAACTATCCCATATATCTCTAATTGAAATAACTATTACTTAAATTGAAGGCACTGAAGATAGCACACGCCTTCATGAGAACGCGCGTAAACTTCGAATCATTACGCTCCGAGTTCGAAATCCCAGACTTTGGTCAAAGATCGCTCCCATTGTCACGGTTGACGCCGTGCCCCAGTGACTCTCGGAACGTTCGGCAATTTTCACGCTCGTATCATTGTGTGGCTTTTATGAATTCGCCTCTTCTTTTCTTTTGCTTGGCCCAGTTTCGCTGCCTTTTTTTCTTCTTCTAGTCTTCAAGTTCAAGAAGGAACGGCGCGCATCATAAAATCACTCGCGTGAAAAATTATACTTGTCATCAGTGAAAACACTTGTGATTATCGCAGCCATCAGAGATGGCTGGATCCATTAGCGTCCGATGGAGAAAATCTGTTTAAATATGGTTTCGATTTGATCATTTTTGCGATTGCGCAGTGCGTCATCGACTCGGTGGGTTAGGAAAGTTTACTTTCGTTCATTAACATCAAGAAATGAATCTAAAACCAGTGAATGATGGATATCAGAATGATTGTTACTCCAAATTAAACAAAGGCAGATAATAAGATGGCACAAAGCGTAACCTTGATGCGGATAATGGGATATTAAAAACTGCGCATCATGATTTGTTTGCTTTGTAATGCGCGTTAATTGTGTCATTTTACATTTCATTTTTAAAATCCATTAGACATAAATTAAGAACAGTGTTGAATAATAGAAGCAGTTTAAAACACAAGTGAAATCATTTTCTTAAAACAATTATATCTTTTTCCGTCATTGATTTTACCCCCTCCAATTAAATAAAATGCATTAAATTTTCTAATTTGACTGTGGTGATAATACGTTCCGGCTTAGTTCTCATTTCTCAATTAATTATTTTATTGTATTTAAAACAAAAATACTAGAAGGAGCGCTGACCTGAATTGAATATATCCGCATTGTGTGTGAATACAAATATGTATTTTGCTCTTGCCTTTAATGTAAGTGATACCAGATCCTCCGATCCACCACGAAGGCACACGAATTTAAACTACTAAGGCTGAATAACCAGACCACTGCAAAAGCAACACTGGTGGGAATTGCGGTTGAGTCCTAAGGGCCACTATACAACCCTTCCTGTAAAGC
>JAOUZG010044037.1:4643674-4656101 GCA_026289955.1 Argiope argentata | reverse complement strand
TAACTCATAAATAAATTACCATAATGCTTTAAAATTTTGTGTGTCATCTCCTATAGTGTTACTCTTAATGTCTGTCAAATCTCAAATTATTATGGTGAAAATTGCAAAAAATCATTTTATAGGTCCCTGGTTGCCTTAGCTGTTAAAAAATTGAAGTTGAAAAGTTGAATTCATTAAACAACTAGCATTTACTCCAAAAAGATTAAATGGTAATTGGCTCATTTTTCTAAAGGCCCAGATTTAATACACAAAACCTCAATCCCTAGTATACCTATAAATCAGCTATATAACCTATAAATTCTCTATTGATAGACGAGTCTTCATAGCGATTTTTGCATAAAACCGTCCTTCTTAGTGGAATTTGAAAATGATAAGACCATCACAATCATTTTTCAATTCACTTTAGGGGCTCCAGTTACTTTGGATTGCAATTCAAGTGGCTGATTATGCTGAATCATGTTATAGTTTTAGTTAAACGAATGCCAATTAGAAATTATGCATAATGAAATAAAGCAAATATGAGAAAAATGCGAAACTGATTCTAATAGCACACACACATTGTATGTTGAACGATCTTCGCAATATTGTATAAAACTTTTGATTATTGAATAATAGGTTCTCTCCTTTAGCCAGTCACCAGCGAAAAATCGCCAAAGAAATTTGGCGGAATTCTTCATAATTTGGTGATTTCTTACTGGCATGCTACTAGTGCTTGCTTATTCCTTTGTCAGCGGTACACAAATCGGTACTTTTCCGTTAGCTTTGCACCAGCAAAAAATCGCCAAAGAAATTGGACGGATTTCTACATTATTTGGCGATTTTTTGCCTTAAAATCACTGTAAGAAATTTGGCGGAATTCTATATTGTTTGGAGACATTTTGCTGGCGCCCGGCTAACTGAAAAGTATCCAAAAATCCTAATCATTTTTTAAAATGTCCATAGAAAATACACCTAGCTCAAAAGCTTTAAAAAATTCTTACCAGTTAAGCATAATGGGCTTCCTTTTATTTAAATTGAACATTATTCTTAGGCATATTATTCTTATCCATTATGAACTTTATCTATTAATGTACATTATTCTTATCCTTTTTTTAATCCACTCTTTAAAAAAAGGATTCAAATTTTAAAATTTATTTTTCATTTTCTCTTTGCAAAATATTTCCATCTGGAGCACTTACGTATCAAACTGCATGCCAGTGGTTAATTGTCAATACCATCGCCAACATTTTCGAGGCTAATGGCAACAAGTTGAATGTCACGATAAATCGCCAATTAAAATACAAAGATTTCGCGTTAGTAGACTCTTTCGTGACATATATTTTTTCAGAAAATGACGTGATATTAATAAATTAAATACTTTATTTGGTAATCAAAATCTGAGCCATAATTTCGGTACTTACGTATTATCTTTATCGTCAAATTTGAAGGTGTCGCCAATGAGTTGTTAAACTGCCATTATTTTAAAAAAAATGGTCAGACTTTAACTGTCGCCCGCCATTTTGTTGATTTCGTTGGAGTCGACAGTCTAATAGGTAAGTACCACAATTTCTAACAGGTTCCCATTTTCGATTGTTCTTATTATGTGTATATAGCTTGCTTCCCTACTGTTAAAGTGCACAGTATGAAATTTTCCCCAATTTCGACAAATAACGCTAAACTTTTGTCAAATTCGACAATCTTTCTTCTGACATCATTAAACGAACAACCATATTTAACAACCTATTGTCAGGAGCGATTCATATTTGGCGATGTTGGTAAGATTTAAGAGCCATGTACGATTTATCGCCAAACACATCTGAAACGCACCAAAATCCAAAAACTTACCGAAACCCTTTCACCTTTGATGGTTACTAAAATTGATTTTAAAAAAACGGTAAAAGTTTATCATTGGTGCAACTTCATTTGATGCGACAGGAAAGAGCATCACCCCCTTTTTACAAAGGATATTTAGGGCCAAATATAGCAACCTGGTGTTGTCGTTGGAGGATATCTCCCTCCGGGTGATAAGACGGAAGAGCATGGGGAATTGGCGATTTTGAAAAATGTGCCAAGGAGGTGATGTTCTCTACTGATCAACCCTTAATATTTTGGCAATTTTTTTAACGCCAAGTTTGATACCAAAGGAATGTTTGGTCGGTAACCCAACAGTAACGTTAATGAAAACAAAATATTATGAAAACCAGATGTAGTACTTTATAGCTGAAATTTGTCACCCATTGAAGAGACACCCAAATCTATACTATAACAAAAAATATTATAGAATTGCAATAAAAATTAACACGGTTGATCCGTAGAGAGAATCACCTCCTTGACGCACTTTTCAAAATCGCCACCTTCCCTATTACATTTAAAGAAAAATCGCTCAAAAATAACTCAAAGTAGATGACCAAACATTGATGTTAAGTCTAGCCATGATGATAACCTTTATGTAGCGGAAGATAAACCATGTTACAGTGATAACAACAACAAAAATTAACCCTTAATCATACTAGGCATTTATTATTAACCCATTCGCTGCCAAGCGCGAATATACTCTTGGTTGGCAGGATATTACTTATTTCCAGCACGAATACACTCGTGATACTTTCAATATATTATAACGTACAACCTGTCAAACTTTTTATGGCCACAAACATAAATATACAAGTGTAAAAACTTGAAAAAAAAAGTTACAAATAAATTGTTTTTACAAAAATTCTACTTTATTTAATCCATTCGCTGCGAAGCCAAAATTGTATGACATTATTCCCATTGCCAACCACGAGTATACTCGTGTTTGGTTTTAATACATGTAAATGATTATTTATGAAAAAATATGTATATTTATTTTGAAATAATAAAACTTAGATAAACAATAACAATCAAAATAGAAATTTCAATGGGAATAACCTCATACAATTTAGACTTGGCAGCGAATGGGTTAAGATCTCAGTAGGAACCTTTTGATTTTAACCACCTTGCAGCTGTTTAGATGTCTAATTCTAGTTTCTAATATTTTGAATTTTTACATTTTATCGTAGAAGATACCAAAAAATATCATATTATTCTTGAGATTTAAAAAAAAACTAAAAATGTCGCTTATAATGAATAACTTACGATCTTCAGTTTCGGGTTTTGAATCATTTTCAGAAGACGTTTTATTATCTTTAATTTTAGGCATGATTCACAAACATCAGCCGAAAACGGCTTTCAAAGAAAATCTCAAATCTTTCATCTAAAGCTGTTGGAAATTTTGAAAAATATTGATCCGTAAAGTAAATGTGATATAAAAAAAGCTAACTAAATAAAAACACTGGCTTAAAGTAAGCATTTCATTTCACATCGAGCTCTGTGAATAATAATCACGCTCATAAAATCTGTAATATGAAAATGTTAAAAATCTTTTGTCTTACTCAACTTGACTGACGAGTTGCTATAGGCATTCGCTGCATCTCAATTTATTTATTGTTTTGAAATCAAATTTATGATAAATTTATTTATTTATTAAAGTATTTCGTTTTCTGATTTTTACATTTCCGTCTATTTGCAATATTAAATTTTGTTTAAAAGGATGCTATGTAATGTGATGACAATTTTTTTTAATGTATTGAATATTTATATAATGTATCTATACTGCCATAAAAGAAATGATCAAGTTGTTTCGAAAACAACTCGATAAGAACCTGTACCGATTGAAGGTCGCGATACGAACCTGCGACTCTAGGGCCAATAGCCGAGTAACATGACCATAATACAAAAGTCGACTTCGGTATCGTAGATGTTATCTGGCTGATGAAGCTAGCGCCACAGTACTCTCCCACCAGTGAGTCAGCCGAGAGAGGAAAGATTTTTATAACTCCAAGCGTTATAGCGAGTTGCTGCTTGCTTGCGTCAAGTGAGTTCGACGACTTAGTTTTCTTTTGCTGTGAGAAGATGGCTCCCCGACTGTTGCAGGAGGTTCCGTTGCCAAGGTCCCCAACGTAACGATTGAAGATCACGACACGAACCTCCGACGCAGGACCAGTAGCCGAGTAACATGACCATAATACAAAAGTCGACTTCGGTATCGTAGATGTTATCTGGCTTATTAAGCTAGGCCTCAAACCCTTAAAAGTCTTAAAGTATTTTGTTAAAATAAACTATATAAACACCAAGTTTGGGATTTTGATTCTTCACCGACCGAAACAATTGAATAATCATTTTAATAAACCAGCCTGAGTAATCTCCCAACAATTTTCCCGCATACTATCTAATACACTTTCATGCCAAAGGATACCCTTCGTGACATACACACTCAATAGCGAAAAGAGAGCAATTGCCGAAAAAATTGAATTCAAGGTTTTGGAGAATTTTCATATTCCAGACCTCAACAATCTAAAAAATATTCTTTAAAAATTTATGACTGTTTGTGAACATGATAATCGCTTTGAGCCAGAAAGGTAAAATTTGGTATGTCTAGTTTTAAACCAAATTTTCAGATTTTTTTTTTTTTCAAATTTTGAAAGACTTAGATATAGAAGTGTATTTGTCTGTTTGAGTATAAATGAGCACAATGACTACAAAACGTGATGAACAAAGATAAATAAAATTTGCTGCATAAATTTGATATTTAACCCATTCGCTGCCAAGCCTTAATTGCATGAGGCTATTCCCATTGCCATTTCTGTTTTGAGTGCTTATTGTTTATCTAATTTTTGTTATTTCAAAATAAATACACATATTTTGTCATAAATAATCATTTATATGTAAAAAAATTCAAATACGAGCATACTCGTGGTTGGCAATGGGAATAACCTCATACAATTTAGGCTTGGCAGCGAATGGGTTAAATAAAGTAGAATTTTAGTAAAAATAATTTATTTGTAGCTTTTTTTCAAGTTTTTACACTTGTATATTTATGTTTGTGGCCATAAAAAGTTGCAAGTTTGGCAAGTTGTACACTAATATAATATACTGAAAGTATCACGAGTATATTCATGGTTGGCAGCAAATGGGTTAAAGTATATATCCATGTCAAATTTTGAAGCAAATTCATTAAAAAGTTGATTCACCAGTATATTCGCATTTATTTAAATGTTGTAATTTAGAAATACAAAGACATGGATAAATTAAATACAGTATGGGTTTTTTTCATCAATTTTGTACATTAAGTAGAATTTTTATTTTAATCGATAGAAAATAAACGCCTCCCACCCTATTTTAGAACGAATCATAAAATGCTGATATGTAAGATTCAGAAAATAAAAAAATGAACACTATTCACAGCCTTTTCCAAAATCTTTTTTTTTGTTAACCACTTAACAGTTTCGCCCGTATTGCCATACGTGCATTGATTTATTGAATTTTGATAGCTGTAATCTAAAAGTAAACCATTTATAATTATTATAATTCAATATGAAAAATACCTCGAATACATAAATAAGTCATGTTATTCAATGGATTTTCATTTGAAAAAAAAGAAGAAAAGAAAAAAAAGATTCCTAAAATAGAAGGTGTCATCTTATTATGTAATTAAAAAAAACAACTGTTAAGTGGTTAAGGTGCGGAAATATTAGTGGATGAAAGTAATTGAAGGAGTTTTTTCAGTCAATATTTGTAATGAATTATATTAATAATTGTATTTTGGTGGCAAATATTTTTCACTAACCCGAAAATATTTACAATATTTAATCGATCAATAAAAAAAATGAAATGGTTACGTTTTAGTTGTAACTCTCTTACTGAATACCAACGTGCATTTTATCAGCACTTATACAGATAATATAACCGCAAAATAAAATCGTAAATCTCAGCACCAAATGTTGCTTCATAAATTTAATTTTTCCCCAATATTCTCCTTTCCCCTCCAAGTTTCTTTGAAAAATTTTTATTTCAGTTTCAAAAGTTGTATATTAAAAACCGGTCAGTATTGATACTATAAGAAAATGTTTATTGATTTTTTTAAAAAAACAACTTTTTATTGTTTTTCAGATTGGCAATTAAATATAATTTGGTTAATTTTCGAATGAAATTTATAATTTTGCTTCAGGGCCATTTTTCTTGAAGTGCTTTCCCAAGTATTTTCAATGCAATTATCGTTTCCCTCCAAAATGGAAGGAAAATTCCTTCTCCAAAAGTATTATTTAGGAATTAACCATGATGGGGGAAACAATGTGGCGCCATCTTTTGAAACTATTAGTAACCAAAATAAAAGAAAATAATTTTACTATCGAAGAAAAATAAATATTCTAACAATTGGTACAAACTTTTATTCATGTTTTTTTTTAAATTTCTACTTCAAGTCCTAAAAAAATCATAAAAGATCAGTTTTGAATTCCGAGGCTCAAAACAGTTCATATTGTGAGGATCACTCTTTTAATTAATCAATTTTATTTTGCTTTCAACATTATATAAAATTTAATAATATTTAATAATTTGATAAAAAGCTAACGATTTATTATTAATGATTTGTTTTTAGCTTAATAACTTTTTAAAATGCATATGTTTCTTATTCAATATTTTTAATAACTATTTATAAATTGGAAAAGGATTAAAATAATGAATTTTTTGAAAAATTAAACATAAATATCAAATAATTATTTCTTTAGATATAAAGTATTTAATTTTACAATTGACTATAAAAAATTTATCTAATTTTCTTCGGATTCTTTTTTTACTTGCCATCTAGACTCTGATGCACTTAGAAAACGTATAATTCTTTCATAAACATAAATAGTTTAGTTAAACAGAGACAATAGTTGGCAACATGTGTATCAATCAAATTCAACGTATGAAATGGAAGTATTCAGAGAAGGGATTTTTACTACTAATCAAAGTGAAGTCCATTACGACGACCGAGGTTGCTTTTAGCATAATCGTAATACTATTCTCTCTCTTAAACTAATTCTTCATTTTAATTGTATGATTTACTTGATTTCATGAATTAAAAAAAATCTCTTTACAAGATCGACATTACATAAAATATACCGGGTTACAAGAATTAATTTATTTTAGTGAGTAATATCTCAGGAAAAAACAATTGTACTGTCTTAATTTGGATAGATGGCGCTGTCCACGCTCGACGGAAGGGACGTAGCCATATTGTGTTGGGGCAGGAAAAAATTGGCTTAGCATGCCTTGACGAGTAACACAGCTGACTTCTAAATTTTCTCAATTTTCTAAGATTTGTTAATTTTCCAAATCTTGTTCCTAGATTCATTTTAAATGTTTTCTGTTTTTTGTGTAGTCTGTGAATAAATGATCTTAGTGTGAAAGAGCATCGTTACTTTAAGCTAAGACATTACACAACATTCATTAAATAATATTTGTTTTAATTCATTGATTTATTTTAACAATTACTATTCTTTTATATACACTATCTGGCCAAAAGTATCCGGACACCCAGTGATGTCGCCTTAGAGCGTATCGAAGCACATATTAATATGCTGTTGGTCCTCTTTTTGTATCGATGACAACCGGCACACGTCTGGGAAGACTTTCCACCAGTTTTTGATAGGTGGCCACAGGAACTGACTTCCAGGCGTCCCTCAAAGTTGGAGAGAGTGTTTGCAGTGAGGAGGGTCGATTAGGCTGGCTACGTAATCTGCGCTCTTTATTCGTCCCAAAGGTGTTCTATGGGATTTAGATCCTGGCTCTGAGAAGGATAGTCCAAGTTTTGAATGCCCATTTCGTCAAACCACGTATGTGCAAGCCCCGAAGTGGGAATGGAGCAATTACCCTGCTGGAAGAGAAATGGGTCTTTCCCAAAATATTGATATAGAGTTGGGAGTGAACCATGGTCCAAAATGTTCGCATACATCTCAGAGCTCATGTTTGTAATCTTAGGAACTAATGGACCTTGAACAAACCACGAGAAACACCGCCACATCATTAGGCTTCCACCACCAAGCTTAACAGATCCACCTGACCCAGACTCGTCCATCCTACTGCCAGACTGTAAAACGAGATTCATCACCCCAAAGAACATTTTCCACATGTCTACAATCCAATGAAGATGATCACAGCATCAAAGAAATCGATGCTTCCCATTCTACGTATTGATGTTCAGCTTGTGCCCCGCTGCCCGACCATGGAATCCCAAGATTTTTAACTCCTTACGAACAGTGCTGCTGCCAACACTAACGTCTGATGAGCTGTGGAACTCCTGAAAAATTTCCACCTATGAGAATGTGCGATTTTGTTTCACTGCTCTTTTCAAAATTCTGCGGTCTTAGTTCACCTAGTTTTTTTTCGGCCTACCAGTTCGTTTTTCTGCAGTTTCATTGCCTTGGCGTTTCCTCTTCACAATTAAACCATTCACAATGGATTCAGGGTTCTGTAGAATATCCGCAATTTCATGAACTGATTTCCCACAAAGGTGCCATCTACTATACAGCCACGATCAAACTCACTAAGCTCTTTTTACTTAATGCCTCACAAACGCAAAAATACAACCTGGCAAACCTCTACAAATTGTGTCAGCAGGTAGAACCACTTTTTAAAGAGGTGTATAGATACTTTTAACCAGATAGTTTATAATATCTGATAATTCTATGCTAGTTGTTTTAGATAAATAACGGGTTTGACCTGAATTTCCGTATTGTTCTACATAATGCTTTTTATAAATCATCATATTCGGAAAATATATATAATTCCTAAGAAATTTCTATTATTTAGTTATTCGTTTTTTAGTAGTCATTTGTTCCTTTGCCTCGAAATGCTAAATTTCTAATTGTAAGACATATTATTGCATGTACAGCAAGTTTCAAAATATTGTACTGTAGATTCTTCTTTTGCATACCTTTAATGCTCTAAGGAATCAATTTTCAAAGAATTTTACATTGTCTGCGAATTTATGTTTGTATTGTGCAGTTCTTGAGTTCTTTTCCAAGTTGTAAAAACCATCAATAAAAAATGTTTCTACTCAGCATAATTGCATGGTAAACAATATTTGCATCCTTTTGAGTTCGCATACAACATCCAGGCTCACTTATTCAAATCTACATTTTCTTTCTTAGGAAAAAATAAATGTTTATGATTAAACCTAGGATAATTATAATAAACATATTTGAACTCTGATAAATCACAGTTAATCAAAGCATTAAGCTATTTTATATATCGTTGCATAGTATACAAATGCAGCGAGGACTCCAAGTTCTGGGATTTCTTAAATGATTTTTCAATTAGCTTAATAGATTCTTTAGCTGATTCTTGAAATTTCTCCTGTTTGGTAAATTTCAGATCTTTATGGATACGGTCATTTTTTTGACTTGAGATAGAACATTCACTAGGATACAGAAATGTTTTTTCTGAAATATTATTTTTCTAAATTTGGCTGCTCAGTATCTAATTTGAGCTGCATGAATGTGCACTGACTTTAAAACTTGGTTGAATTGAGAAGGCTGGTGTTATGAGTGTGTTCGAGAACCTGATCTGATAAGGAAGGAAAGATGAGACTAATATTGTCCCACAGCTTTTCAGTACTGTATGAAACGTAAACAAATAAAATAATACCTAACTGAAAACAGCATAAAAAAAGATTAAAACGAAATCTGCTGTGAATATTTCAAAGTATCCTTTCAGAACATCATTTCTTGAACGACGAAGCACCACGTGCTCGTGCGAGTCAAATTATATTTTTATTCATTTTAACTGTTTCATTGAATGAGTCACTTTAGCATTGCAAACGATCCAAAAAACTTTGTCTCGCATTTATTGTTTAAAATAATATCACCTTTCCTATTTATTTCATTTCATACAATCATGTGCTCAAAATGACTTTTTTGTAGGCTTTATTTATTGTAGTCATTAACTTATATTTTTAATCAGCACTTTTGTAAATGCAATGACAATAGGTTATTAAAAGTTGATTTTTTGAGATGCTCGTGCAGATAGTAAAATTTCAATTTTTCGCCTACGGATTTTTGCTGAAGCTAAAAATAACATCATGTTCTGACATGATAATATATTATTCTGCAAATATAGATTTTAAAATGTAAATTTAAATATATTATTTAAATAATAAAGTGAACAATGGCTTAATTGATTTGCTGTTTTCCGTTGGTTGTGACAACGTAGAAATATCTTGGCTTAGAGATTTCTTGATTATTGTCAAGTTCGAAAAAGGTTTTTGTGAAAAAAAAGTCAACTTTTTCTTTTATGAAATAAATAAATACACGAAGTTGTATTTAAAATCAATAGATGGCAGCACTGAATATTTATTTAAAACAATTATTAATTTTTCATAAAATGTGATTTATGTTTCTGGTATTTTATATTTAAGAGAAGAGAAAAAATATAGTAAAGGAATAGGAAATTTTTTTCGGAACCAAGCCTTCATTTCATGAACATTTTTCATCGAAGTTTAAAGATGAGAAAAGTTAAAAATATACTAAATTCTTAATCAAAAACTTTTTTTTGCATATTTTTTTAATATTCAAACATTTTATTTATCTGACGATTTGGAATAATAGACACAAAGAAATGAATTTCTGCAATATCCTAATTTTCTGAATTGCCACTTCTATATAGTCACAAATTCATTTCTTCTACTTTGGTCGAAAATCATTATGTGGGAACATTTGTATCGCCAACTGATGCCAAGTTGTGCTATATCAATAAGGGAGATGATTGTTGGGGTTTAAGATATAGTAAAATAACAAAGGAAGGAGGGGATTAGATTTATTTTCCCCTTATTTTATGTTTTTACTTTAGAGATATATAACAAAAAATGTAATATGATAATTAAATAAGGAAAAGTTTTATGCGATTTATAGAGAATTAATTGACGCTTCCTCATAGAGATAAATTCTGGGGATCGCCATACAATGTTAACACATAATTGACTTTCTACACCCTTGACGACTTTATAATTCACGTTTTATGCTTGTGTGGTGATTGCTACACATATAAGCCAGATAACATCCCTCGGACCGAAGTGCACTTTTGACCCAACGGATATTTTACTCGGCTACTAACCATAAGATTCGGAGTTCGGGCCTAGCGCATCCGCTAACACCTGAACTTGTTAGTTCCGCCAACTTTGGCAACCCTTCTTGCCGAACGCGGAGAGAAGTGTTGACGGAGGAGAGAAATCAGTCTGTTACTGACAAACCGAGAGATGAGAAGTCAGTCTGAGTGAGACTGACGAAACAAAAAGATGATGGGATATTTTTATTTCTTTAGTATTTTTGCGTTATATGCGTGATGCGTCCCGTATCTACATGTAAATAAAAATTTGGGTCTAAAACTGAATGTGATAATTTCTCTACCGCTCACATTAAAGAAATCCCAAGCAGAAAAGGGTTTTTTGCAATACTTTTTTAACCTTTACTTTATAATTTAGTTTGCAACTTGTGTTCAATACATTTTTTTGGAGTCCGAAAATGATGAATATCCTATAAATAATATTTTCGAAGTCACAGATTAACGTGTTTTTACCCATTTATTTAATGTATTATGTTGAACAATCCTTTAATTCGCATAAACTAGTCACATTTGTACAGGTAGAAAGCCGTTTTAAACCACTCTTCGAGCAAGAATAACCAAAATGATTAAGAAAAATTAAATTAAAGTTTGCATTAATCATATTCATACAATTTTTGCTGTAACAGTTAGGTTTTAAAAAAGTAATATGAAAAAATGTTTTTATAGCCAGTTCCTACTTAGGTCATCAGTTTTTATTTTAGTTACTTTTATTAAATAATAAAAGTAACTAAAGAAATTTTTTATAGGAATAAATTTTTATTTTAGTTACTTTTTATTAAATAATTACCATTTATATAAATAATTTATCAAAAAATTATTGATTTTCGCAAGAATGGAAATCAAATTCTTCACCTTCACGTGAAAAATACTGTTATCCTTGCCTTTTACCGACTGGGATGCAGCATGTTGATTTCAAATTTCATTACAAACTGCTGAAATTCTATTTAAAGTGTTTAAAATTAATTAAATTTAATGAATTAATTAATCTTTGCAAAAAATTGTATGAATATCAAATGCCATCCTCTACAAGTTTTAAAAAATTTACTTGAACTAGAATTGATGAATAAAAAGTATTTTATTAACGATTGGAAATTTGAATAGGATATATATATATATATATATATATAGGATATCCCACAGAGCTATTTTATTTAACCATCATCTGCTTCCATTTTTTGTTTTATCGACGCCCGATGATAAATATAATTCAAAGCAAGAGTTGTAAAAGGTTAGATCATTTCCCAGAGGACGATACTTTTAATTAGTACAGCATTCCAGGACAACGCCATCTATTGAGCTTTTGAAAAACTGTATCAATTAATATTGAGCCAGAGGCCCAACTGACATCCGAAAGAGAAGTTGCTCTCCATGCGTTAGCAATTCCCGCTTGCAAAACTATGCGGCTAGGCGTTAATAATATCTATGTTTTCAGTCATAATGTTTTCCTACTTCTAACTTCCTCCTAGAGGATATATATATATAT
>JAOUZG010044037.1:4617777-4636873 GCA_026289955.1 Argiope argentata | reverse complement strand
AAAATATATGCCAAGATTAAAATCACAATAACCGACAAATTATTAAAAAAAAAGTTTTTTTACATCTAAATAGAAAAAGGCTCAAGCCAAATCACACACACACACCATAAAATATGAAATCACAAACAATAGAATATTAAATCGCAAACATTAGAATATGAAACACATATCAAGCACATGAACACTTATCAAAATTAAGAATAACCCCAAAAAGCTTTAAGGAAGCTCCAATATGCTTTAAGAAATGAATAATTGCAAATTAAAAAACCCCTGATACCCTATAAAGAATTTTTCAGGAGACAAAGTTAAAACAAATAACTTTGTCTCCTGAAAAATCCTCTGCATTAAATCACATTATTGCCGTGACTTTATCATTGTGATGATTTGCTTATTTACTGTTATTATATATTGCCATTATAAGAAATGAAATAGAAAAGCTGAATTATGATGTCAAACAAGTTTTCCTGACTTAAAAAACATTTTAAAAATCCCTTTTTTCCCCTCTCATTTCCCCCCTTTCTTTCCCTGTCTTGAAGCAATGGAATACAATTGTCGACGCTTTAGTTACAGAGATTTACGTCACTGAGCGTGATCCTGTCGTCAAAACCCTTATCCGAGAGAGAGAGAGACCGTTATTCATTGTCCTATTTACATGAACGTTTTCCAATGGAGCTTTTCTCCCGGTCCCACCGAACCTATTCAGCTTTCAGCGGCAGCTGATGCGTTATGCTCCCACTCTGGGGGTGACAGAAGGGAAAATAAAAAGCCTCTAAAATCTCCCTCTCTCCTCAGAACTTGGGTATATGGTCCATATATTTTCGCCCCACCACATAAAGATGAATATATTTTTTTATATATAAATCATGCTCATCTGTGTTCATAAAAGCTGGTAACATTTAATGCTGTTTGTTACGACTTTTTTTTTATTATTAACAGTATAATGTAGTATTCAAATCTTTAACATAAACTTTTTTTGAAAAAAAAAAAAAATCCTTAATTCTTTGCACTCACTCCGATGGCGCCTCTGACTCGACATTCCAGATTGCGCATCATTTTGACGTTTTATTTATTTATTTTTCAAATTTAATTGTTAAAAACGCCTACATTATGGTTAAGGGATGTAGAGTAATTTTTCAAAGAAATTCGACTTAAAAGAATTGTGTATTTTCATTTTTCATAGCAATAAACAAATCTTTGTATTAGGTGAGTAATTTTGCATTTAATTATTTTTCGGACTGCAAAAGGTTAATATTTTTATTATCATGTCAGAGCATGATGTTGTTTTGGGGGATGAGGTTTTTTGGCATCAACGAAAATCCGTAGCCGAAAAATAATAATTTTGTTATCTGCATGAGCATCTCAAAAAAAAAAATCAACTTTTAATAACGCGGTGCTATTGCATTTACAAAAGCTCTGACTAAAAAAAATAAGTTAATGACTACAGCAAATAAAAACAGAAA
This sequence comes from Argiope argentata, assembly GCA_026289955.1. NCBI lineage: Eukaryota > Metazoa > Arthropoda > Arachnida > Araneae > Araneidae > Argiope > Argiope argentata. The sequence continues at coordinate 4,635,413 of JAOUZG010044037.1, read as the reverse complement.
AATGTCATTTTGAGAGCGTGATTATTCGAAATGAAATAAATAGGAAATGTGATATTTTTTAAAAACAATGAATACGAGACGAAGTTTTTTTATCGTTTGCAATACTAAAGTGACTCATTCAATGAAACCATTAAAATGAATAAAAGTATAATTTAACTCGCACGAGCACGTGGTGCTTGGCCGTCCAAGAAATGATGTTCTGACATGATACATTGAAATATGCATAGCACATTTCATTTTAATCTTTATTTTTTTTCTCGTGAACCAAATATGAGCCTTTAATGAGATAGGGGTGAGGCAAATACCTATCTCATTAAGGAGTGAGGCAAGGTAGGATGTGAAAATTTCCGGAATTTACTTTATGGATTTGTGTAAATATCTCCTCCTTTCTTGTTTCCTATCACCACTATTTTGTGGAATTAAACACATTCTAAAGCATGCGCGAAAGGGCGGAGGGTTTTAGAATCGGTTGGCAAGCCATATAAAAAAAACTTTTTTAAACTGTGTCCAAAATCTGGTAAGCCAGTACATATTCGAAATATGGGCAATACACTTAGAAATGTATAACTTTTATCTAACAACATATAAAATAATTTTCTATTACTTAATTTAGTTTTTGAAATATATCACATACATGAGTTTTATTTTTAAATAATCTATACATTTTTGATCGTGCTTATTTAGTTATAGCCGATGCATTGAAAAATTATCTTTTGAAATCATTCTGCAAACGGCATCTAGGAGATGAATAAATTGATCCTAGAAACATACGTTAAATCAGAAAGAAAAGAAAAGAAAAAACGTACATTGGTAAGATCTTCAGGGTATGAAAGATTCTATTGCATTGCTCGCATTTACCTTATATATATATAGAATTTAAAACATAAACATCTGGAAATATCAACCCATCTATTGTGTTTAGCCTAAAGATGATTTTTTTGTGTACAATACATTCCCTTTTGTTTGTTTAGTTTCACTTATACGTACCAAGTACTTTTTCTTTCCCACTAGGAGCTTGGTAATGGAAAAGAATAAGCTAAAAGAAAGAAAAAAAATCTCTCCAAAGCCCCGTTGCCTGTCTATGTTCTTAGAACTTTACAATAGACCGTTCTGAAAGAACTTTCTCCCAGGTGATCCTCAACATCTCAAGATATATATGTCAGCTCCTTTCTTTAGAAAATTGCCCGTGCGACGGTTGAACCCTCTTCTGGTAGTGCTGACATAAATGTACCCGGAGAAAAGCGGTCAAATGCTACTAGCTCTTTAAGAATGGAGGGGGGTGGATCGAAAAAAAATCGATTGGTATCTCTCGTTTTCATCTGGATTACCTCGTGGCAGCGAGGGGTCTGATTCGTTTCGATGACTGCGGCTATTAAAAGATCGCCCGTTTCGGTTATTTTTGGACAGTTGTTTTCGATCATTTCAAATCTCATGGGAAAGAATCCATGTGAAGGAAATGAAGGCGGGTTTGATAAATGATGGGAAATGGTAGGCTGATTTTTATACTTTTTTCAATCGGAAGGAAATAAAGGCAGGATTACGAATTTAAGGAAATCATTTTTTTTTTTCCAATTGGGTTATTTATTGGCTTGTTTCTTTTTCTTCGATCTAATTATTTCAATCTTGTAACCTTTTTATTATAGAAAAATATTAAGGAATTTTGAAACTTCGTTGTCTTTTTATAGAATTGTGTTATCTCTATATGGTTTCATTTCACGAGGCAACCACTCCTTAGTTACGTTTATCAGATAAACAATTACATTGGATATGGCTTATAATTAATAAATTATCTAAGAAAACAACATAGAATGAAAACTGTTAGATGTAAGAGATAAAGTGAAACTACTAATTATATTTGTATTTAAAAAATATCTTTTTAATTTCAAAACTTTTGTGATATGTAGGGCAAATTTGAAATTATTTTACTAACCAAAATATATGTCACATAAAACATATAGCTTTTTAATTATTGCTTTAAAACCAGCAGTCTCAGCTTTAAAAAACTAATGGCTACGTATTTCATATTCATTTTCATGTAGTACCACGTCTGTACTATCTTGTTGCACGTGTAAATCCATTGGGAAACATTCCTACTGCTAATTTAGGTCTAAACTTACCGATTGATATGACGCTTATTGGAAACTATGAAGTCCAACTAGAGTTCTGTAAATTTAAAACAGAATATTAATTGGGATTTAATCAAGAATGTAAAAGTTTCAACCAGAATTGTATTTTTGCGAGACATCAATGCATCCAATTCTCGTTGCTTTCCTCTATTCCTTCTTCAGGATGGGCAGCAAATTCTAATAATAACACGGGACATTTGACATTTATCACATAAGCCCGGACTGATTCTATTGTTCCTGAAATAATTATTCAAAGACGAGAAAAATCACACGTGAAGAGTGGATAGAATTGCATACCTCCGCAATCTCCCTTTCGCTGAACAAGGATTAAATGCAAAGATCTTTTCTTGCTTAAAATTGGGAGTGAAGTGCGTAGATGGGGTTGATTGATAATTATTTCCACCTGCGGGGTTAAAAGAGTCGGCTTAAATGGGGCAAAGTGTGCTTGGCAACTGTACAGCCGGTGTTTATCGATTTTTCTCTCGGTTTTAAATGAGAGAGATCGCAAGATCAGAAACCTCAAAGGAAGTAAAATAATTAACATTTTCTAGCTTTTCTATTTCTTTTTAAAAGTTTCATTTGTGAAAAGTGCTTGTTAAATAGTTTCTTCGAGATACTTATTAACATATGTTTCTGATTTAATGATAAGAAAAAGACGGATGTTTATAATTCTTTTTTGCTTTCGTTGACTGAAGCATTTGGAAATTTTTAATTAATTTTTATTTTCTTTAAAGCGAGTTATTAAAAGAGAAGTATAAATATAAGAATAATTTATTTCGGAATTTCTATAATTTTCATTCATTTTGGTATTTTTATAACTTCCATAGTTTGTTCTTCTCTGAGATTAAAAAGCATTTAATATATATATATATATATATATGTCATTTCTTGAAGAAATAATTAAAAAATTTATCAAGTATATGATCTTCTCAATACAATTACAAATTTTCATAAAATTTTTTAATAAAATCAGCCAACAATTGGTCCGTTCACCCGTGTAAAAGTAGATAATAATTGTAAAAGTATAACCCAGTCCTATTAAAAAAACAGTAGAAAATTCACATTTAGATAATTTCAAGTGCAGAAATTGAAAATATTTTCTTTATTATTCTTTTTTTTATTAATATCTTGGAATAGGATAGGATTGTTGGATTTAGTGGCACAAGAGAAATATTTGGCTACACTGCGCCCATCGTATGGTTAAAAAATAAATGCATTTTTATGTAAAATTATGTTGAACTAAAAACTGATAAAAAAATTACAGCAAATTGATGTGTTTAATAAAATTATAAAAACCAATTGCTTTTAAAAATGTAAAAAGATTTTTGCGTAGGATTTTTATCTTAAAAATATTATAATTTAGGAAACTTTCCTACCATTTGTAGTTTCATTTTTTTTACCTGCATTTGACGATTAGCTAGTAAGCCAGAATTCTTGGTTATGTAAAATTTCAATTGAATCTTTTGAAGGCAATAAATCGTAATGGATTTATCCGTAAAGTATTTTTAAATATCAAATTTTAATATTCTCATAATTTACATTGTTTTAGGAGCTTTAGACAATTATGTTCATTATATAAAACATCTCCCTAATTTCTATTCACTTCATCCAAAATTTGAAGTTTAGTGTTCAAAGGAAAACGCTCAAAGATCAACTAATCTAGTAACATACTTGCTGAATGGAAACATATTTTTAAAAAATATAATGCAAAAAGAAGTATCGTTTAACATTGAAATTTTGGATTTATGAAGATGAATATATTTTATGAGTTACTTAATATATCAGAGGATTATTCGAGAATGATTTGGATGAACCTAGGATGAAACATTATTAACAATAATTATCTGGATGTTATTCGCAATTGTGAAAATATTTCTATAAATTACAATTTAAAATATCTTTAAAATTAATTAAATCCAGACTAAGAATTTTGTATATTTCACTGTAATAATAAATTATTCTTTAGTAGAAGCAGAGAATAAAATGAAGATATTTAAGTCAAACGATAAACTTTAAAGTCAAACGATTTTTAAATCTCTTGCTTCTAGAAACAATCACAGATTCTATAAAACGATTTTTAAAAATCGCCGTAATTATTTTTTGTAAGATAAAATCGTAAATTAAAATTAAAGCATAATAGCTGATTTAATTAAATTTTGTGAATTTCAACTTATGTAATTAAAAATATATAAATGATCTAAAATATTTTCATTCAATAGGAATGGTAACATTAAAAATAACTTTTTCTTTATATCGGAACTATATTTCCCCCTTATATTTAATTTTTAATTAATAAAAATTAGCAATTTAACAATCTCGAAGCTTTCACAGAAACTTTTTCAATGTTTTATTTCACTTGTGAGCAATACTTACAGAAAGATTAAAACTTAAATTATTTATGAATTTTCGCGTTTATTTTTAAGAATAAAACGATATTAAATTTGTTAAAATTGTCATTTTCATAAAAATATTATTTCAAGAGTACAAATAAATGTTTATCAAAAACTGGTAGTAAAATATGAATTTGAAATCGTATATCTTTATTGATATCTCGATATGATAAAGCGTCTGAATAAAATACCTAATATGAGAAGCACATTGTTATTAAGATATAAGCAGAATATATTTGATTATCTTTCAAGCAGTCATTTCTTCCAGAAGAGTATCATTAACTGCAAATAATACTAAATCAATAATCTATTCGGATTCCCGTCGCTAGAAATATATTGGAATATGTTTGGAAAGCCAACCTAATATCTTCATTGTTCCATATTTTGTATCGAATTAAGGAAAATTTATTAATACTTTTTTATATGTTCTAATAAACTCTAGCTAAAAAAACACGTAATCAAAATATTCTTTTTAAAAAAATTTGTTTTATCTTTTCTGTAAAATTCTTTTAGTTTTCTTGTGCTTACTTGAAAAAGAACAGAACTTTAATGTTTCAGAAGCGGTAATAAATTGCGAAAATTCCAGTACAGTAGCCGACAACGGTATATGTGTTGTAAACAAAAGCGGAAAATGTCCTAATTTGTTATTTCCTCGTCCGTTTTGAACAAGAGAAAGAAAATACAAATTACATATTTGATATCATTTGATACTATTTATTTATTTTATTATTCTCTAATAAAAAATAATAAAATAAATAAATTTATAAAAATAATAAAATACTTTAAATAATTGTAAAATGACTAAACCGAAACAAAGGGATTTCAGTTTTTTCCTTTTGAAAAAACAGCAATAAAAATCGTTTTAGAGAAATAAAAATTTATTCAAAACCAACATCTAAATTGCATCAAATCATCTTCATCTTAGTCATTTGCATGATGAAAAAGTTGATTTTTTTTTATTTATTGCTACAAATATACAATAGAAACTGCTTCATTTTTCCTTAAAAAGGTATATATTTTTTATTTTCTGTAAATTCGAGTACAGTAAATCTGTAAAAAGGATTCACTTCTTAGCGTTTTTTTTAAATACGTTTTATAAAAACGTCCAATCTTTTCATTAAAATTAATTGCATATTTGAAAAACATGCGAGTTCATTTTATGTTAACATACATAAAATAAAAAGCAGAATGGGAAATAATTTGGAATACCTTTCTACAAGAATGATACACGCTCTAAGAAAGAAATTTATAGATGTTTTGAGTTTAATTTCAGCAGAATCAGTTAAGCTAGTTGATGGTGATAAAAAAAAGTATTATTTTCTTTTCTGGGAATTGCTTACTTATACACTTTGTAGTGCGATGAGTCGCAATAATGGCGAAGGTCATCTTAATGTATTTCATATCGATATCATTGACGGCCGGAAATAGCTGTTTATTGTGTTTCACCTAAACGGAAATGCTTTCTCGGAAATTTTTTCATAATACCGGAAGATTGTCGCCCAGTCATCACCTCTAGTTTTCTTCTTCTTAAGAACAATGCCAAATTAAATATTTCACAAAATAGGGTGTTTATAATTTGTTAAGAATAGGGGTTTATGATTTGTTAAGAAACCTTGATATCATGTCAGAACATGATGTTATTTGAGAATGAGCGTCATCAAAAAAAGAGTAGGCAGAAAATAAAACAATCCGTAGGCGAAAATCGTACAAATTTTTTTATATACTGGAGCATCTCAAAAAATCAGCTTTTAATAACACGTTGCTGTCGTATTTACTAAATGATTTTTTAAAAAAATAAGTTAATGACAACCGCAAATAAAACCTAGAAAAATTTCATTTTGAGCACGCGATTATATGAAATAAAAGCAATAGGAAATGCGATATTTTTTTTAAACAACAAATGCGATACAAAGTTTTTTCAGATCGTTTGCAATACTAAAGTGACTCCTTCAATGAAACGATTCAAATGAATAAAAAATATAATTTAACTCGCACGAGCACGCGGTGCTTGGCCGTCCAAGAAATGATGTTCTGACATGATACATTGAAATAGGCATAGCAGATTTCATTTTAATCTTTTATCTAATCCTTGGATCGGCTCTACGTTTTGCGCCACATTTTATAGTGGTGTATTGTGGAACTGGCCAGTTTAAAATACATTTTTATATTTGGACCTAAGATCAAGAAGACATTTGATTAGCCGCATATAGTATCGGTAATACTACGTGAATAAAACAGAAAGTGTAAAATTAGGTCAATTTTACAGATGTCAACTATCAGTTTGGATGGTTTTCCACAAAGATATCATCATTCATGGTAATTTCAAAAGCCATTAAAAAGTAACAGATATCAATTTCAACATAAAATAATCCGAAAACCATACCATGAAATATTTTCCCATCTGAATGAATTCCAAATGTGATTACAATCTTATTTCGAAATTCCTACTAACTATCATAGACAAAATCTGTGTGTATGGCTTGATTTGAAATAATTCCACTTATAGACGGGATACTCATTAATAATTAGATAAGCATTTCTAATGCGATTTAATAGCGAGGCAAAAGGTATGAATTTAAAGATTTAATTTGTGTTTTGTTACATCAATTAAAAAAATTAGCTACTAAACATTTTGATTTCTAAATTTATTCTTGTGCAGTCTTAATTTTTGTTCTTAGTCTTCACGATTAAATTATGGGATTTTTTGTATTCATTTTTTTTCGTTGCTCTGAAATATTCAAAATACCTTTATTAGTGTTTGTCATAATGATAACCTGGGAAAACCTGCACTTTCATTTATAAGCCTAGATTTTCTAATAACAATTTGAATTATTGTTTTAATTTTATGAAGTCAATAAAAGTTTTAAATAGTTCTTATTCCAGTACTAAAGCGAAATTAGTGAAAGTGAAAAGAAATTCAAAATCCCAGCTGTTTCTGAAATCTCAATTCCAGTTTAAATTTTTTTAATATATTAAAATAATAATTTTTTTGTCATCGATAGCTCACTTTATACCATTATTTTTATTATTATTGGATGTTTGTATTTTTAAGATCCATAAAATTATTATATTAAATCTAGCGAAAAATATCGGAACAGATAATGCATGATTAAGAATTGTTTTTACTAAGACAAGTGACTTCAGATACAAGGTTTTTAATTTATGAGCATATTTATATTAATGTATTAATGATGGGAATTATTATTTAAAATAAAAAATTTTTACTTTAAACGTATAGTTACAAAACATTTAACAATTTTTATTTCATGTATCTCGAAAACGACTCTAATGATTTGGATCAAATTTTATAATTAGATAAGGTTTTGCTTTTTAAGTTTATTATACAGGTGTCTTTCCTGAAAAAATGGTATTTCAGATACAAACAAAAAAAATATTTTTGTAAGTATTAGAAACTTCTACCATCTGCTCTTTTGCTGGCAATGTCATACAACGTCAACATCTCGCAGTAAATTTTTGTGGTACTTGCATTGTTGCCATAGGAGGATAACCTAATTTTACTACAAAATTTAGTGAGATGACACTGTATGATATTATCCGAATGCTATTATGTTCGACTCCATCCAGTAGCAACAATGTTATTATTGTACTAACCAATCAACTTGTGTACAAGTAGCATTACCGTATCTAAATATTTTCTCAAAAAAAAAATGCAATAAAAAATTTCCAAGCGAAACTTTTTATCCGGGTATTTTATCTTAACTTTCCTTATCAGTTTCAAATTTAAATTTCAGAAGACACACAAAAGAATACCGATATTTTTTTCTTGTTACTCAAGTCGGCACTCTTGTTCTAAGTTCACTCTTCCAATTTGACAGCATTAAAAGCTAGGCTCTTAAAATTCGTTATCAAGATACTTCCTATAATTGACGTCAAATTTATGGTGACAGGCCTATGTATCCAAATTAGTTTAAAGTAACATCTGGCTTATCTTTCAGACTGCATTGTTCTGTTCTTCGATGAGAAAATTATCTGAAGAGATGTCATTCAATTTATTTCATTGCGATATGAAAATATGCCATGCTTTGTGTTTGAAGATATGAGGGACACTACTTATGACGCAGTGCTTTTGCCTTATACTAGTGGAATTAATTCCTACTTTCATGATTCATGGAAAACATGTCTCACTAATTTGATCCTGCAATATATTTTGTAGCTGAAGGAATTATATGGACGCTATGTTACGTCATGTTTGCATTAGATGACATAGGCAATAATGTTTGTCATGTGACTGTTACGTCAAATGAAATGACCCCATTTCGAATATAATCATTTGGTAGAATTCCTAAACATGGAATTTCTGCCCATTTTGGCAAAAGTTCTTACAAAATACGAATTGTTGTCATAGTGTTTATTTTAAAACTTAATTTTCTAATGGAAATCACAATAAGTAATAAAATTCAGAAAAATATAAGAATTGAAGTGGGGAAATTTAAGCAGTTGTTGAATGTTCGTATTCAGACTGTTAAATTGGTCGTTGATTTCCATTCTGTTCTAATATTGTCACGAAGGATGAATTAAAGACACGGATAGCTAGAAACAATTGCGTTTATCAGCACCAAGCAACTCGCTGGAGAACAGAACGAAGAACTGAGCAGAACTCGGCTTTTATACATCTGGAGACCATTCGAGAATCAGCTCGCTCGAATGGTAAAGAATTTTCTAGAATCATCTCGATTTCAGAGAAATAAAAGGAGCAATTTTAAATTAAAATTCCAGTCTTTGGATGAAATGCGGTGGCCGGGAATCGAACCAGGGACCAAAGAATTTGCAGTCTAATGCTCTGCCAATCGAGCCATGGCGAATTATTGCAACCTTTCTTTTTGCGGCAGTATTAACATTCTTAATAGTCAATAGAAGACTGCTATGGTATCTTATATTTTCCTTCTCCTTAATTTTCATTACAAATACTTTATTTACAGCTGAAAATGTAACACTTTGTTGTTATTGATTGTTAATTTCCAAAACAAAGTTTAAAGTTGTCTCTATAAGAATTTCAACATGGTTCATGGTTACTTTTTTTATTTTTAAATAACCAAATAAAATTACTAATCTAAAAGCTAGATAAAGTATAATAAATGTTGTAGAGAATGTTTAAGAATTATAAAAAATCATTCTTTCAGAAAAGAAGGTCTCAAAAATTTATCTGATGAAATTTTGGATGAGATAAAAGATTTTAACACATCTCAAAAGGTGATAAAAACACTGAATGTTACTCACTGTGACATTAATAAAAAGTTTGTATATTGGTTGTAAATTTCTTTTAAACGTAAAACTACAAAAAAAGCCAATAAAAGCGGCACGGTACTCACAACATGTAATATCTCGTAAGAACATTTTATAGAACCGAAATTGTTCTTGAGGTTACGAGTAAAATCATACTATCACATTTCTTTACCTTTTACGTAAGCCGAAATATTTTTGAATCATAATTTAAATGTTTTATGAAAATAATTTGTATTTCTTGACTTATTTCGGAAGATTAGATCTATTCCAAATAATGTTTCACTTACTTAACATATACTCTTTGCGTTCGATGCCGTCACAGTGGTGCCATTCGCAAGTCGCTGTAAGAGTCGGTGCCGCTAGTTTGGCGGCAAGATGTTATTAAGAGGAAAGGAAAGATGCAGGATCAGCACAGTTGAGATCAGTAGACAGAACTGTATATATCATAAAATTTGTGTTCAAATTTAAATTTATTTTAAATTTAAATAGTATAATTCCCAACAATGGAGGAGTTAGACGTGATTGTGAAGATAGTGAGAGTAGTGATGATGGACTAGAATTTGAAGTACTCAATGAAAATATGAACAGTGAAAATGGCAGTAGTGACGATTACATAGTTCCTCCGAAGAGACGGAATATACTAAGAATTGAGAGAGACACGGAGAATAGTGAATATGATGACGAAGAACATTTCGAACAAATAGAGGGCTCAAGTAAAAGTGATGAATGAGAGGACGTAACAGACAGAGACGATTTTAGTTTCACGTTCAAAACCACTGGGCGAATCGTAGGACCACAAATATCTCAGAATATTACAAGACCGTTGGACTTTTTCAAATTAAATTTCACCGATATATTGATAGATCAAATAGTGAAAACCACTAATGAATATGCACAAGTGAACCCAGGTAGTACATCCTGTAACATAATATTGTACAATATTGTGCGATATTATATGATATTAAGCAATATTCCACAATATTAAACAATATTGATCAATATTCCACAATATTTATGTGCTACTAGGGAAGATAAGTGAGAAGCAGTTGACCAAAAAGTCTATTTGGCATTCGAGGATGGACGTTACACGTGAAGAATTTATGGCTTTCATTGGCGTAATTCTAAATATGGGAACAATGCCACTTGCAAGCATATCGGAGTATTGGACAACTAGGAGATACAGCAGAATTCCTTTCTATTCGGAGGTGTTCAAAAGAGACCGATTCCGTCAAATTTTCTGGATGCATTTACAAGGCAATGCATCCTCTAATACATTTTTGAGAACCCGGATTGGAAAGGCAAAAAACTTTTGGCAATATATATACTCCAAGTTTGCAGAACATTTTATACCTGGTAAGGATATTTGTGTCTATGAGTCAATCGTCAAGTTCAAGGAAAAAATTGTGTTTATTACGTATAATCCCAAAAAGCCAACCAAATGGGGCACAAGAATTTACATATTGGAGGATGTGGAAACGGGATATGTCTACTCGATTTTGCCCTACTATGGAAGTTTGACAACTGAGGGTTTGGAGAAACCAGAACTTCCGATTAGCTCTCGAATTCCATTGACCCTGGTTAAGAAACTTCTGGACACCATTCCAAATGCCGAGGGCTATTATTTGTATACTGATAGATACTTTAGAAGTATCCCACTTGCCAATGAACTTTTAAAAGTAAAGGTCCATATGACTCGTGCAGTAATACCAACTGTTAAATACTTGCCAGCTGCAATTAAGAAACCGAAATTTTCAATAAAGTCGACTGTGGTTTATAAGAAGAAAAATACATTAGTCCTCACGTGGAAAAGCAAACGAATATTAACTTTCCTGAGCACCAGCAATGCAGCATCCCTCGAATCGGTTACAAAGAGAACACGCGGTGGTGCCATAATAAATTTCATGAAACCAATTGTGGCTATACATTATACTACAAAAATTAGAGCAGTTGATCGTGCAGACCAATAGGCAGAATCGTATTGTTTCCTTCGAAAAATCCCTTAAATGGTGGAGGAAATTATTTTTGGGGGGCATGGAGATGTTTGTCATCAATGCATACATAATGCATAAAATAAAAAGGCAACAGAAGAACGAAAAGGCCACTAACACACTTAAATTTTGTGAAATGTTTAGTCGATGAGTTAGTGAGAAATTTCCGGCACCAAACACCACCTACAGCGCAATCTTCAACATCATTCGTAGAGATTAGACTAAATAATCAGCTTCACATAATTCGTTCAGGAACCAAAAAAGATTGTGCAGTATGTTCCGACAGGGAAACTCCAGGGAAAAGACGAGAAACACGTACACACTGTGATACCTGTACTCGGAAGCTAGGACTTCATATGGGTGATTGTTTTGCAAAATATCACACTTTGAAAAATTACAGAAATTAAAAATTTAGGTTTTTATTGATTATAAGTACTATTAAACACAATAAATCAGTTGCAACGAATTCAGTGTGTTCTAATGTCCATATATTTGCTTTAAATCACTAAGGGAGAAAAAAAATCCGAAAAGCTAAATTTGCTTCGAGTAGCTGGTACTCCCATCAGAGAAATTTACCCATCGCAAAGGGATATACTTAATGAATTCTTGAAAATCGATAATCACCGAAAATTTTACAAAGGGAACAGTCAGTTAATTTTACAAAATATGTTTCCAGTTTAATTAACAAAATTAAGAATTAATTTATTTACTCTTGCTTTGCACTCAAAAAACGAGAATTGCTATTAAATTCGAGAAATATATTCTGTCATAATTACTTTTGAGAGCTCCATGGACGAATAAGTCCATCTTATTTTATCAGGGTATTGTATATAAACAACTTTTTGGTTAGTTAAGAATTCATTTAGATTTATCTTTTATTCTAATCTTTTAATAACTTTTAAGATAAAATTGCTAAGTGCTAAAAATTCCAGATAAAAAGTGTTAGATCTTACATTGTTAAGCTTCAGTTTGAATTGTGATTACAATGAAACTGAGTAAATCAACCCCATACAGCATAATGCTAGAATATTAATGGTTAGATAACATCAGATGTTTAGATAACCCTTTCTTGGGCAATGTTGGGGATTATTCTTGCTCTATTAATTTTTTCAAAAGCCTTCGGAAGGATATTTATTGCTAAATTCCTCAATTTTGAAATGTTCATGACTAGATGTTTTCACCATATTCTTCAAAAGTCATAAAAATATTATTTTCGCATAGATATTTTTCGCATTATGAAATTAATTATCATTTATTTATTATTATCATGATATAGCATTATGTAAATGTCAATATTTGCCTTGAAAAAGAAGTTTAACTGTTCGCGCAAACTTAAAATTTTCAATTCTTTTTTTTTATGTCAAACTAATGAAGTATCTTGATTTATTAATTGGTTTTATAATAAATAGAATGAATTCCTTATCTAAAATCAATTTCAAACTTGAAAATATTTCAATATTCCTTTTGCAGAAAAAAAACCCATCTTCAAAAACGTTAATATAACTTAACTATTTAGCTTTCTTAAGTTATCTAATTTTTTTTATGAACTTTCTAAATCTCTGTTTGAATTACGAAATATTCGTATCTTATTCTTAAGAGTTTGATTTAAAATCAGCTTTGAAAAAACTAATTTATAATAAATGACTTAAAATCTTTCACTTGTTGCTTTTATAATAAATAATTTGCCTTTTAAGTATAATTTTGTTTTCTAAATTTGCATTCATTCTTGGTCAACCTAATTAGTTAATTAATTAAAGCTAAATGGCTTGATTATTTTGATAAATAGTTTTACTTGACATACATTTATATATTAAATAATCACTGAGGAATAACTATATAATGGAATTAATAATATAAAGACACTATACTTCAAAAATATTCTTTGGTTAAAGATTCATTGTAAAAATTTTGCAGTTTTGGAAAATAAACTTTTTCTTTTATTGGTTGCAATATTTTGAAGATTGATAATACCCAGCAATATATTTGAAATACTACATTACCACACATCTTATATTTTACTTCTTTATGACTTTTTTTTCTGCATTTTTTTTCGATTTCACATAATTCTTTTCTAAAATATTAGATAAACTGAATATTTTCTCCAACGGAAACCCAACCTCAATATGAGCAGAGCCTCTTCCTTTTCCAGCTTGATCCTAACATGTACCTATAACCTTTTCCCATCCCACGCCTTTTTGGAGCTATTATCTTGAAAGAAACCCTTGTAATGCTAACACACGCAACTCCTGAAGATTTCTCGCTCAGAACGTTCAGATTGCCACCATCTCAACCATTGGCGCAGGAAGCCCCTTTTGACCACATGGTCACACTGCGCTGATTTACATTCGTGATCGAGAAGACACGGGTTGTTTCACATTACGCGTCTCATTTGGATTACTAATTTTAGGTGTAAACTTCTTTTACTGCGAAGTTGAACGCATTCGAGATCAAGTGAACGATAGATTCGTATTTTTCTTGACTCCCTGCTGATATACCTCTAGGCGTTCACCTTGAGAACTGCTGTTTTCACTCTTTTGCCAACTAACTTTTAACCTTTTTGGTAGTAAAACGTAAAATTTATTGTGCTCGGTTGATGTGTATCTTTAGAGAAATGGGCTCTTTTAAATACGCGTTATTTCAACCATGAAAAGTAACTACGATTGTTTTTTGTTTGCTGGATTAACTATCGTTTAGCCTTTTAATCCTTTCTCTCATAATATTGGGATAAATTTAAATGGAATTGAGGAAGTTATGATATTTAAATCGATGGTTTAAGTTATAGTAACAATAAAAAATCATTTGGGCATTTATAAATATTGCATATATCCTTCGCATTCTTGCATTGATTGGTATAATAATTAATGATTCTAGCAGAACCTGACATCTAATTAAGGATTTCAAATTGTTAGATCAAATTTATCGATCAATAATGGAGGTTGCTCATGCAAATTTCCAATAATATTCTTTTTGAAGACGAAATTATAATTGGATGCTTTATTATGTTTTTATCAAAAAAATGAAACTTGAATCAATGTTTAAACATTTTTCAAGTACTATTTAATTTGCTAAAATAGACGTTAGTATTAGGTTTATTTACAAACAAATACGGTGTAAAATACCATACCATAAATACCATGTTTGTAAATAAACCTAATACTAACGTCTATTTTAGCCAATTATATAGTACTTGAAAAATGTTTAAATATTTTTCGTCCTATATAATTATCTAAAATAGACGTATAATACCTAGTTATAAATACCTAATTACCTATGGTATAAAATAACTAGAGATGCAATTCGAAAAAATTTGAAGTAAGGGCTTGTATAGGATGATAGTGCTAATGTTTGCTAACACATTTCAAAGAATTAATCACTCAAATCGTCATTTATTCATTTTTACAGATACTTTAGGTATAAATTTTTATTCGGAATGCGTATAGCAAAGAAATGCTATACGCATTCCGAAAATAAAGCTCGAGTTTCGAGTAAAAATAGCACAGCAATAATTCTATTGTACTAAAATCATAGGATATGTAATGTTACAAAGAAATTATTAACGCATTGGCTGCCACTACTCGCGCCTGATATTTGGACCATCTATCTAATTAGATGACACTCTTTTTTTGTTGTCTCTTAACCATAGTAAACAAGGAGTGATCTAATAAGATAGGTGGTTTGGTACAATTGCATATTATCTTTAATCAAAGGCATGTAATGCGGCAGTCAATGAGTTAAAATAAATTATTTTCAGCTTTTTTTAAATTTCAAAAATATTCGATCCATTTCACAAAAATAAAATAATATAAAGATTAAAATGAAATCTGCTGTGCATATTTCAATGTACATCATTTCTTGAACAGCCAAGCACCACGTGCTCGTGCGAGTTAAATTATATTTTTATTCATTTTAATGGTTTGATTGAATGAGTCATTGTAGTATTGCAAACGATCCAAAAAAACTTTGTCTCGCATTAATGGTTTTTTTAAAACAAATCACATTTCCTATTTATTTCATTTCATATAATAACATGCTCAAAATGACATTTTTCTAGGTTTTATTTGCTGTAGTCATTAACTTATTTTTGTCAATGCAATAGGCAACACATTATTAAAATACTGGTTTTTCGAGATGCTAGTGTAGACAATAACATGTTTATTTTTCGCCTACGGATTTTTGTTGACGCCAAAAACCTCATCCCAAAAACAACATCATGCTCTGACATGAAAAAAAATGTAATATTAAGAGGATAAAATATAAAATTTTACTCACAACTTGAAGTCAGTTTTAAGTATTCTGGGTTCCATTTAAATTTAAAAATTCAGAGTTTTGAGTATAATTATACTAGCATCAGATTCAATAGAACTAACTAACTGCATATCATTTTATGAAACGTATGTATAATTGAATTGATTTTGTGTCATTTTATTGTATATATGCTGTTAATATAGTTTTTTTTTTTGAAAAAATCTCAAGTGAAAAAGTTTGTTATCAGTAGGAAAGTTTCATGTTCAATAGTTTTGCACTGTAATTGATCATCCAGCAGTCTTTAGTCTTTCAGATTTTAGTCTTCTTAAATAATTATCTCCAGTTAGTCAAGAAGTTATTCATTGCTTATAAAAATAAGCAATCTTGCTGTGAAATGCACTAATAACCTTAGTACGGTTTCAAATGCTTTTTTAAAAAAGATTATGGAAGAAATGACAAAGTTTTACATTAGTTATAAATTACAATATTTTTTTTTCTTCATTTTTATCATGTCAGAACATGATATTGTTTTACGAATGAGATTTTCTGGCGTCAACAAAAACCTGTAGGCGAAAAATAAAAATTTTATTATCTGCGTAAGCATCTCAAAAAATCGGCTTTTAATAACGCGTTGCCTTCCCATTTACAAAAGCCCATTTAAAAAAATAAGTTAATGACTACAGAAAATAAAACCTAGAAAAATTTCATTTTGAGCATGCGTTTATACGAAATGAAATAAATTGGAAATGTGATATTTTTTAAGCAATAAATGCGAGACAAAGTTTTTTTTTATTGTTTGAAATGCTAAAGTGACTCATTCAAAGAAACAATTAAAATGAATAAAAATATAATTTAACTCGCACGAGAAGGTGGTGCTTGGCCGTTCAAGAAATGATGTTCTGACATGATACATTGAAATATGCACAGCAGATTTCATTTTAATCTTTTTGTTTTAGTATAACTTTTCAAGATCTTTGTCTAAAACAGAGTTTTCATTTCAGAATTCCGTCGAGAAGCTACCTGTTACAGTGATGTTCTTCACCTGGACTGTGGTAAACTTAGCTTTATAGCCATTCATGAAGCCTACTTTACAACAGACCACCACGAGAATCAAACCTGCCACTCACCAGTACCTGAACACGAATACATAGAGGACGAGGACACGGATTCCTCGAACTATTCCTCGTGTCACCAGGACATAAGGATATCTCTGAACAGAAGGTGAGTAGATGCAACATCATGATTTTAAAGCATCCTAAATATTGCATTGAATTAAAATTATTGTACGCGAAACACGAAGGCTGTCTAAAAAGTGTCCGACCTTGAATTTTCTTTGCATAGTAATGATGCTAAAGTGGCCCCGCTTTACAGAGTGGAAAAAATTTAGAGCGCATTCTTGAGAATTTTTCTTCTTCTGTATTCAAATGCGCCAATCACTGTCTATTGACGGTTAAATAAGATGCTGTCACAAGTGTGCGTTGGATATTTGATTTCTCTCAAGATGAATGAACGAGTTAAGCAAAGATACTGCATCATCAAATTTTGTCAAAATCTTTGATGATTCTCGAAGCGAAACAATTCATAAGATCAGCAAGTGTTTGGTAGTGATGCTTTGGGTATGGTAATGATGGGTAAATTGGGTT
>JAOUZG010044037.1:4600174-4617767 GCA_026289955.1 Argiope argentata | reverse complement strand
ATGCTTTGGGTATGGTAATGATGGGTAAATTGGGTTTGGTAATGATGCTTTTTTAATGAGAGATAATACAGAACGCGATTCAAAAATGACCGAACATCGGTGGCGAAGATCAAGAATGAATCACAAATATTCATCTGAAAGATAAACAATGACACAAAAGTGCTATCAATGAGTTCTATACCGACTCAAAGCCGCAATTCGGCACAAAAGACAAGACCTCTGGATGTAGAAAAATTGTAGATACATTTTGACCATGTTCGGCTTATTCGTCACACCTGATTCAGACTTTCTTGGTGAAACACGGAATTCCAGTCGCTATTCCCTATTCTCCAACTATAGCTCCATGCGACTTCTGGTTGTTTCTTAAAGAATCCCGTTTTGAAAGTAGAGAAGAGATGATACAATACGCCACCATTCCAAAATAAGACAGGAGTGTTTTCAGCAATGGAAGGGTGTACTAATTATGTAAAAGCGTAAGGGGTCTTCTTTGAAGGAGTTTAAGGTCCCTATTTCGTCACGCAAATAATATATTTTTCATGGATAAAGGAAAGATACTTTTTAGAAAGATTTCGTAATGCGACTCCTTTTAATTAAAAAATTTGCCAAATTTTTTCCATCACTAACGAAGACTACAAGCATGTGAAAACAGTACCAGTAGTGCTACTAGATAATATAGTGTTACAAGCGGGCGAAACGCGCCAGAAGGTGAAAACGTTGGCGGCGCATCTCAAGGTGCTTCGCGCCAGCCGAGTTGACTTGGCGAGTGGAATATTCTGGTAGCCCTGAGACAATTCTGGTTGCGCCGCGTTTCTTCTCGTGGCGCGGGCCCGGCTATATAAGGGAAGGGTTGCCGCAAAAGGAGTCAGTGAGTGAGTTAGTTGAGAGTTCTCTCTCTGAAGAGAAGCGTTTTGCTGGACTAGCTGATTTCCGCTTGTTATTAGTGAGCTGTGTTTGCGTCTGCTGTTAACGCTGTGTTATTGAGCTCGCTGTGATTTACTGTTTGCTGTGCTATACGATAGCTGTTTTGCGGACTGTGTTTATTGTGCGTAAGGTTTGCATTTACGCTGTAAGTGACTGTTGACTGCTGGATTGTGTTTTCTGAAGTTTTACTTTTTCAAGTTACCCTGTATATACCTGTAAATAGCTATAAATAAATTTGTTTGTGCTGTCCTCAAGTAAAGTCCATTCAATCCAAACCCGCTGCGCTAAAAACGTAACAATAGGGTTCATATAAAATTAACTTCGTAGCTCTCAGTAGCAGTGTATCAATGAGTATATGTTCTAATAACTTGGACCAAGGGCCCTTGGCAATTCTGCCATCCTGCAGTTACATCTCTGAAAGATGCATTAAACACAAAAAGAAAGGAAAGAAAAAAAATTTCCTGTAGGTGTAGTCATTATTTCTTGTTCCACTTTCTTCACAAATCCATTCGAATCGAATTTGAAAATATCTTAAAAAAAACTATAAAATACAGAAATACATATTGCAAACTTCCCATAGTTTTTCATATCAAAATAATTATGCAAATACTTAGCCTTTTATGGTAAAAAAAGACACAAAAGAAATAAAATTGTATAACTTTATACTGCGCTTTTATTTTCCATCTTATTTCTTAATTCAGCGGAATTTTAAAAAAAATATTTTTAATTTCTGAGTTTTTTAGGCGAACAATATATGGGCCTTTAATTTGTAATATTTTGTAATTATATAAAGCAAAAAATATATTCTGAGGTATACAAAAGAATGTAAGTAACAAAGAGGTAGGACGATGACATATTAATTGCTGATGAAATATTAATTATGTTAATTTTTTGCATATATAAAGGGAATATTTTAAATGAAGATTTTTTTAGATTGCTTATATGAAAAAAATGAAGGGTCCATTAATTACCATTATATTAATTTGAAATCGTGAACTATAATTAATATAAGATCACTAGTTCAGAAATATCATCGTTAAAAGCCTTTAATATTTAATATTATATTTTGTAATTATATATAGCAAAAAATATATTCTGACGTATGCAATAAAATGTAAGTAAAAAACAGGTGGGATGATGACGTATTAATTGCTGATGAAATATTAATTATGTAAGTTTTTTTTTTTCAAAATATAAATGGAAAGTTTTAAATGAAGATTTTTTTGGCTTGCTTATATGAAAAAAAATGACTGGTTCATTTATTGCCATTATATTAATTTGAACTATAATTTAAACTTACTATTTTAGAAATAATATCATTGTTAAAAGCCTTTAATATTTTATATAATATCTTAATCAATTATTTAATTTGGTATTTTATATTTTTGGCATTTTATACAAATATAAAGCGATAAAGAATATATTATGTATGAATCCTTTTATCAAAATTCTTGTAAATGTATCGAAGTAACTAACATTTTTTTATAATTTAGGTCTGAATGTAAATGATTTGAAAAATGATTGACTTAACACTAGATTTACGGGTGTCGGCCGTATACCTATTTTTACTGAAATCTGTCTTTTTGACGGGTAAATTAAAATACAAATTTTTGTAAATTTTTTAAATTTTAAATCAACAGCTTTTTATTCACAGTTGTCTTCAATACATATTTTACATGTAAACTCTATTTTGGATGCACACTTTTCACTTACACACTTGTTACATTTAATGCAAATGTTATTTGACCTATTTTTTTTTACATAACTCAATTTGACAAGATGTTCGCACGTTTCGATTTTGCACATCAGACAATGAATTCCAACTTGTATTTTGTTCGTCGCGATGGTCACTGCCTAGTTCTTCAGCTAATTGAAAAAATGATGAAATGGTTATTTTTGATATGATAAGGTTTGTAAATAATAAGTCCAAACATATGACTCTTACACTTATTGTGCACAGCCGTTATTATTTTTTTTTTCATTTTTGTCATTCCGCAAGATTTGAAATATTTGGTGGTAAATTAAGTAGCCCGTCAATTTGACGGATGTTCGTAAAAATAGGTATACAACATACATAGAAATAATAAAATGTAGGTCTTTCGGAGGATCAAATGGAAAAATATATTCAATGCATTATATTATTAAAAACCAATATGTAATATCTTAAGAATAATATTTGCATGTTCGAAATTTTACGGCATGAAATCGTAAAATCCATCAAATTGACGGGTTCCGTTAATCTAGTGTTAACATTATCGATTTGCTCTCCAACCCTCAAGGTGAAATATTTTAATTGATCCCATCTTGCGACTTGGGGTCTAAGTATCCCCGTTTGTATGTATTATGTTCATTTAAGCCAAATAGTGTATACCGTACTCTTTAAATATATCGATACAATTAAATATTATAATGTGTTCAAATTTGATTGTGAATATACGCACATGAAAGCTAAAACTACCATCTTAAAAAAGCATACAAATTTGCCCTTTTCATATTGGTTTCTGTTAGAAATTTTACACCTCGCATGAACTCTTCACGAATCAAATGCTGTTCACTGATGTTGAATCCAGCTTTGTAAATTTTATGAGCTCTTTTTTATGTTGGTTCTTTTCCAAAATGAGAATAGTCTGCAAAGGATGGTCCCGATTTGGCGGGCATCCAAACTCGAATACGTTTTGCTACTTCAGACAGAGAAGAGGAAACGGAGAAAAAAAATTATATTCTATCGAAGTCCTTAACCTTTTCACAGCTACTGTTTAAACTATAAATAAAAGATAGTTGCTGAAGAAACAAAGCGATTCTATTTCCAACGAAATCGTCATCCCATGCTTCGTATTATTTGAGAAAAAAAAAAACACTTTTTTATAACATACTAGCTTTTACCCGCGACTTAGTACACGTGGAAATTTTGATGCGTCTATGTGAGAACTGACAGCATAATCGCAATGTAAAACGCTATCGAAACCGTATGCATGCATAAATTTTTAATGTCAATTGGAGCAACGCAAAGACGTGAATTTTAAGCACCAGTTGGTGATAACGCAATGCTAATTAGAAAATTTTAGATTCAATTCATGTTTTATTTTTATTCGAAAGCACTTTTAAAGGAATCTAAAGATCTATTAATTAACAATGTTTAATTTTCAATTTATCATACACTTCGAAAATAAGCAGAATCGTTTGAAATAATCGGTCGAAAACATGTTACTAACCTCATTAGCGTGGGGGAGGGGGAAACTACTTAAAAGCTATGTACATGAAACTATAAAGGTACTTTAAAAAATTTAATCGAAAATGATGAAAATAGGCAAAAGAAATAAGTACAGCAAGAAAAAAAATCAAGAAAAATGATCAGGAAATAACGAATTATATTAATACAAGAACAGCATAAGAAAAAAAATTTAATAAACCTTCCTTTAAAATAAGATAATATTAAAAGAACACCGGAAATAGAAAAATAAAAACAAACGATCCAAAATGCTCAGGCAGATGTTTTCAGATTTATTTTTTAATTTTTGGGCGGACAATTTAGTTTTTAATTAATGAAAAGTTAACTACCCAATTAACCGGAATAAAAATTAGCTTGTGTTCTTCTGTAGACTCTAATCTATCTCTTTTCTAACTATCATTTAATTTCCTTCGACCATTTTGGCGTGATTGAACCCCATCATCCATCCATCCAAACTTTCACATTCATAATAGTATAGTATAGATGGAAGTAAATTTCATTACGAATTATTTATGTATTCGATTAACTACATTTTACGTTAGAAACAAAACAAAAAAAGAAATCAGTAACTTTCAGCAATTCTGTCGCATAGATATTATTGACTAACATTATTTGAAAACCTATGACCGTTTTTTTAAAATCGAAAACCGATAATCATTAACAATTTTTAAAATGTTTGATCTTTTCTGAAGGAAATTAATAAAAATTGGAATTGGCTCCTTTTATTCTTGTGACGTCAGACTTAATATAAATTCTAATCTGATTCATGCTAATATGATACATGTCAAGTGGGCAGCAGCAATTTAGTTTTTGAATCCTCTGTGCATCTATATCTATACTACTATTATAAACGTGAAAGTTTGGATGGATGATGGGGTTCAATCACGTCAGAACGGCTGAAGGAAATTGGATGAAATTTAGCACACCGATAGATGATAATCTACAGAAGAACATAGGCTAATTTTTATTCCGGTTAATTGAGTGGGTAATTTATAATTAATTAAAAACTAAATTTGCCACCAAAAAATAAAAAAAATCTGATGCCGTAGCTTTTCGAATCGTTGGTTTTTATTTTTCTATTTCCGATATTCTTTTAATATTATCTTATCTAATGGAATTCTTTGTGATTTATTGTTGGATTTCCCGATAGAAAGCCTTTTTCATCAGAACAAAAGATTTTTAAAAATCTAATCGTCTGTTTTTATTTTTCTGTTTCCGTTTTTCATTTTATTATTATCTTAATATTCTAAAGGAAGGTTTATTAATTTTTTTAGGATGTTCTTGTGTTAGTATAATTAGATATTTCCTGTTCGTTTCGCTTGATTATTTTTCTTTCTGTACATATTCCTTTTGCCTATTTTCATCATTTTCGATTAAATTTCTAAAAGTACCTTTATAGTTTCAAGTACATAGCTTTTAAGTAGTTTTTTTCCCACGCTAATGATGTTAGACGTAACACGTTTTCGACCGGTTATTTGAAACGATTCTGTTAATTTTCGTAGTGTATGATAAATTTAAAATTAAACATTGTTAATTAATGGATCTTTTAATTCCTTCAGAAGTGCTTTTGAATGAAAATAAAACTGGTGAATTGAATTTAAAATGTTCTAATCTTCATTGCGTTACCTCAACTGGTGCTTAAAATTCAAGTCTTTGCGTTGCTACAATTGACGTTTAAAATTTATACAATCATACGGTTTTGATAACATTTTACATTGTGATTAGACTGTCAGTTCTCACATATACACCTTTAAATTTCCAAGGGTAAGAACTAGTTTTACATAAAGGAAACAGAACCACGTTATAGCAAAGCATAAACTAGTAGAACTAAATAACAGGGATGTTTGTTATCATGTTTTGATGTCGTGATTTCATTTCACAATCAGTATAAGATAATTTTTTGTATCCTTAAAAAATATAAATTTTTAAATGGAATATTTTTTTTCTTAGTGACTCACATCATATCAACAAACATCGTTTCTTCTTGCTGTTAAATTACACGATAATATACTAATTTGTTGCACTACAATTTTTTATCTCGTAATAAACAGTAATAGTTTGGAACTTGTAAAATTTTCCCTCTTTTTCTTTTAGGGATTTTTACATGAACTTTATTATAACAAAATAATAACATTTAAAAGTCTCTTTATTAATAATTAAACGGTTATCAGCATAATTCCGTATTTATTTTTACCTTTTGTTAGTTAACGACTCTTTATAATTTAATTTAGAATCTTTGCAGTCATAATTAACTCAATGATTATTGCTAGCTCTGCCAGTGGAACGTCGAGCTGCTAATTCTGCAAATTAAAAAGAGATTAAATGAACAAATCGGTTACATTTGCATCATAAATTTTAAATCAAACTGTTTAGAGACCTCTTTACATAATAACCGCTTAGTTTGGCTTTTGGCCAAAGTAAATGCATGAAGTCGAGAGGAGCCTGCAGAGTTCAACCTGTTGTTGTTGTTTCTAATGGCACTTGCCTATGGACAAGCTCGCTGCTGGACCCAGCAGCAGATTTAAGCCGAGTGAAGCGTCTCTTGTTTCGAGTAGCGCCAACTAGGGCCAAGAGTACGACTTTTGCTACACACTCATCTCATTCGCTTGCACAACCCCTTTTTACAGGGGGGCACATTCACACATCTCACAGATAGTACACAGAATAACAACCATGCCCGAACCAGGACTCGAACCCGGGACCTCCTGAACACGAGGCAGACGCGCTACCCCTGTGCCAGCAAGCCGGCAGAGTTCAACCTGCATGTAATTAGTATTCAGAGTGCAATGAATAGAGTTCTTCGCCTTTCCCAATGTGTTTACTTGGGAAAGGCGAAGAATGTAGGTGTGTGCTTAGTTTTGATTTCGGCTACATACTAACAAAAAAAAAATACATGTCGCATCCGATTTTCGCACGAACACTGATTTTATTCTAGGAACTACTAGTAAATTTAAAGCGGCAATTTCCTGATTCAAAAGTCGTTAATTGTGGCTCACCACAACTTCTTAAGGGATCCTGGAGAGAATAACCTCTTTAGTGCATTTTTAAAAGAATGTTATAATTGCAGGATGGGTATAAAAATGCTTTCTGAACCTTCGTAAAATGTAAAAATCACACTAGATGCGATTAAATTCAATATATGTACCTATTGATCTAAGTGTTTTCAGTTCCTTTAAGAGAAAAACCAATGCCAAAAGTCGCTGATAGCTTAAATTTAAACATTGAAAATTATCTGCAGAATAATATTAGTGTAAATGGATGCTTGCATTAACCGGTTTATTTTCCTCACTATCTAATAAGATGGCACCTTCTATTTTGAGAATATTTTCTTATTTTGATTCAAATGGAAATACATGGAATACTTGGCTTATCTACGTAATCGAGGTCATTTTACCATTGAATTATAATTATGAAGGATTTTTTTTTGTTTACAACTATCAAAATTCGATAAATCGATGCACGTACGGCGTACTTTCAAACCGGTTAAGGGGTTAAGATTCTTCTTTGTAATAAGGCAAGTTTATCGACTCATCATTCATCAGCTTGTCTACGATCGAATCAGTTCTTTGTATAATTTTTGGCTTCTTAGAAAGAGAATTTTTCACATGTGATTATTAAAAGTATTTGCCGGCCGCAGTAGTCACGTGGTAAGATCTCAGCTCGCGAACCGTAGGGTTGCAGGTTCGAGACCCGATTCCACCGAAGAACCGTCGTGTAAGGGGGTCTATTGCACATTAAATCCGTCAGGTCAAATTAGTGTGGTGAGCAGGGTACCTACTCAGGTGTCGTCCTTTCCATCTCACCACGTTTAAAAATTACGAGGTCCGTTCCAAAATAGCTTTAGTGTTGCTTTACAACGGGACGTTAATATAATTGAACTAAACTCAAAGCATTTGCGACTACCGTGGTTGTGTGAAATAACGTGCAATATCAAAAATAATATACTTACAGAAATTTTACATTTAACCCCTTCGCATACAATGAAGGGGTTAAATGTAAAATTTCTGACACGCGTATCGAATTATTGAATTTTTAGTTTCAAGTCTGCAACTAAACCACAGAATTAAGTATTTAAATACACAAAAATCTATTCGAGTCGCTTTGATATTCCAAATGCTCAAAATATTATTAAAAATCAAATTAACAATAAATTACCAAAATAATGAGTTATCTAATTAGAAAGTTAAATAAATTCATATGTCAAGGGGTTAATTCTTACACATTGCGTTTTATGCATAGCTCGGGCACCAAATCAATGCTTCTAAAATTTATTTCAAAGACATGATAATTCAACCCCTTGACATGCGAATTTATTTACTTTTTAATTAGATGACACATCCTATTTTGGTCATTTATTATTAATTTCATTTTTTATTAGTATACGGAGAATTTTTGATATTAAAGCGTATTAATTCTGTGGCTTAGTTGCAGACTTGAAACTAAAAATTCAGTAATTCTATGCACGTGTCAGACACGTCATTGTATGCGAAGGGGTTAATACAAAAATTACATATAATACACAAACATCATACGTATCTTACGAAATCTTAATTGAATTAAAAAGACGACACATTCTTGAAAAGGAAAGTCATCTAATTATGCTATGAAAAAAAGCCAAATAATTTCTGAATTAATATAAAAATTCATAGTTTAAATAAAAATTCAGCTGCCAATTTAGTCTGTAACGGTTGTTGTTACTAATGGCGCTTGTAATGGACAAGCCCTCCCTCTGATACAGCAGCTTATTTAAGCTGAAAGGAGCGTCTCTTGTTTTTGAAGCAGTGCCAATGAGGGCCAAGAGTACGACTTTGCTACACACTCACCACATTTGCTTGCACAGCCCCTTTTCACTTGGGGAGGGGCACATTCACACATCTCATAGATAGCACACAGATGAACAACCATGCCCGAACCGGGACTTGAACCCGGGGCTCCCAGAACACGAGGAAGACGCTCTACCTTTGTGGCATAAAGCCGGCAGTCTGTAACGGACAACAGTAAAGAGATCCTTAACGCACTTAACTGTATCTCCAAACTTTTGGTTCCATTCATTTGTGTTATCATGCGTTGTTCTCAAATGCCATGTGAATCCTGATCTGCTAGCTATTCCATTGTTCGATTTTTAACCCTTAGCACTCCGAAAAATAATCAGATGCAAAACTTTCACCTTATACAAAGATTTGTTTATTGCTCTGAAAAATATATATACATAATTCTTTTCCGTCGAATTTCTTGAAAAATTAATCTACATCTCTTAACCATTATGTAGTCGTTTTTAACAATTAAATTGGAAAAATAAATAAATTAAACGTCAAAATGATGCACAGTCTTGAATGTCGAGTCACAATCGACATCGGACCGCAAAGGGTTAAAGTAAATGAATGACTTATTTTAAAGCTTCAGTTAAAACTGAAATATCTCGCTTCGTGGAAGGAAATACGGTTCAATATGAATACGATCGTTTTGCTGTAATTTCACCGCCAACTAGTTGTAATTTAATAGTTTACCATTCACAAACTAGCATTTTCTGTGACTTTTTTACGCGTATTGCAGCTTTTTCTACCGCGAAAATTCACAAAAATGTTATTAACTATTTCTCTCTGCTGATAATGCAGTTTCGCCCATAAAATTCGATTACAAATTACTGCAACAACAACCCCCACCGAACGTTAATCTAAAAATGATCAAAAGGCCCTCACATGTATTCATTACTAGCCGCCTTTGGCTTCAGTCGGTTCGCCAGTATTAATGCTCGCTAAAATTTTCACATATTTTATGCAGCTGTGTCTCATAACAGTTTTTTCACCAAAATATTTTTTAACCAAACAAATTTTGATAGTCATGTAATTCATTTATAGTATATTTTCTTCAGATGTTCTGTTCATTGTACAACTCATCTTTCTCTTTCTATCCGTGCAATGATTGTCCCGGGAATCGCTATTTTATTTAAATGGTGGAGGTAAAGGTCTAAAATTCTACGTTTTTATAGAAAAATGAGATTCAAAATTTCATAAATGTAAATACACTAAATAAATAAAGACACAATTGGTTTTCAAGAGATGCGAAAGTTTAAAAACAGCTTGGAAAATGCCGCGCACAGAAGAAATAATGGTGACACACACACAACCTTCTTTTCTTACTTTTTTTTCTTCCCTGCCCAGACTTTATTTTGAGCAGGCATAAATTAAATATCCATACAGACTAATAATAAAAGCAACTATTTTCTTTTCTTAAAAAACATCCCATTATCTATAAATGAAAACCAACTGACTTCGCGTATTTCTTTCTAAACAAATCATAATTTATTACTTCCCGCTATCTTACTCAGTTGATGTGGGGGAAGGAAATGAAGATTTTTGGTGGGAAAGTAAGAAAAGTATCGTTTTTACCATTTCCCTTGCAGTTTTTTTCATTTTTTCTCTCCATAAGAACCATCCTCGTGTCTCAACCAAAATATTAAGCAAAAAATTAGCCAAATCGGTCGAGCCGTTCTCCAGTTTTGCGCTTAGCAACGCATTTCGCGTTCCATTTTTATTAATATAGATATTTCATCATACTTTCGACTCATTTAAAAGCATATTACTTGTTTCTATGAAGAAGAATGCCAACGCCCTGGCATAGTGGTCTTCCCCGTGATTTGAACACCCTGGGTTCGTGTCCCGGCTTGGGCACGGTTGTTCTTCATCGGTTCTATCTGTGAGATGTGTTAATGTAAAAGAGGGCCGTGCAAGCGAATGGGATGCGTGAGTAGCTAAGGCGTACTTTTGGCCCTAGTTGGCGCTAATTCAAAAACAAGAGACGTTCCTTTTGGCTTAAACTCGCTGATTGCGCCAGCGAGCTTGTCCATTGCAAGTGTCCTTAAGCTGCGTTCACACAAGGCCAACTATTGTGCGCAATAGAAAGTCACGCCTGCCCATTTGTTGTGGTCCAATGGGGCTCAGGAACAACACGTGAGCCCCATTGGACCACAACAAATGTTTGTCTCATCGGGACAACGACTTGCCATTGCTCCATTGAGGTCATGTGATCTTTCTAAATTATGCGTTGCCTTATATTGTGCACAATAGTTGGCATCGTGTGAACGCTGCCTTAGAAACAGCAACAGCGTGGAATTAATTATTTGTTTATAAGATGCCAATAAAGCAAAGCGTCAGTCATCGTTTTCTTGGTTCACGAAAGGTAAAATCTGTCGAGAACAGATAATTTTCGAGGGATAAATGAACTGAGATATCGATGTTTTGAATTAGAAATTAATTATAATTGAAGAAATGATAGAAGGCACAAATTATTTGATGGTGATTTAAGCTACGATGAAGAAGAATATGAAGTTATTTTTCTCTTTTTCAAAGATTCAATGAACTGAATTGAAAAAACTCGAAGTTATTCTGTTTGACAAAACACTGATGATAAAATATTCTTAATTCGATTCATAATACTGAATATATTACGCTTAACTTCTCAGTTTGTCAATCAATGAATAAAAGATTTTTTAAGTAATAATTTCATGCATGCACATAAATAGAATGAAATGTATAGTCAGTACGAAAAATGCGTAAAAAAAATATATATATATATATATATATATATATAAAGGTATGGTTTATATATTTAAAATTCATTTATTGTTTTTGGTATTAAGTATTAACATAGTAGTATTATCTTTCATTATTTTTAAATGCAAATCTAAATTACAGCCAATTAATAAAGATTTTTTTATTAATAATTTCATGCATGCACGTAAATTGAATGAAGTATAGAATCTGTATTGAAAATATTCAAAAATGTACGATTTTCTCATATAATAGAAAATTTATGTTTTAAAAATTTATTTATTGTCTTTGATATTATTAATATACTTGCTTTTCCTTTTATTACCTTTAAATGCATTTGCATTCGTAGTATTTAATTTGTAATAATCGTAATTAAAAAAATTATGTTATACGTCTTTTTAATTATATATCATTTTATAACAGTTCAAGGAAAGGTATAAACAGCGTTGTTTTATATTTATATATTCAAATCTACTCTTTTCTGGCAGAATTCTTCTCGAAAAGACTTTTTTCTATTTTTTTTTTCATTATTGTTTTTTATATTTCTTTACGTTTTGATTTAATTTGTTATAATTTTATTATATATTTTCTATTAAATCATCATTGAAATGTTGATTATACAACTTTTTAATTATGCATCGTTGTATATTAGTCCCTTGAAAGATGTATAAATAGTGCTATTTTATGTATTCGAATCTACTCTTTTCTGGCAGAATTCTTCTAAAAAAGACTTTTTTTCCATTTTTTTCCCCTTTCGGAATTGTTTATTATATTTCCTTACGTTTTGATTTAATTTATAATTTTATTATATGTTCCTAATAAGTCATTATTAAAATTTTGATTATACGTCTTTTTAATTATGCGTCGTTCTATATTAGTTCCTTGAAAGATGTGTAATTAGTGCTATTTTATGTATTCAAATTTATTCTTTTCAAGCAGAATTCTTCTAGATGAGGTTTTTTTCTTCTTTCATTTCTGTTTCGTTACATTTTAATTCGCTATAATCGTATTATATTTTCTCCAATAAATCATCTATACGGGAAAATATAACGCGTCTTATTATCATGATGCTGTCCTGAACATTGAAAAATGTTTTCCTTGCAGATGAACGGATAAATATATTAAAGATTTTGTAATATATTAGAAGTAATATTAAATATGCCTGCTTAAATAGTTTACATATGTTTTACTTGCTACAAGTTTTCTGAATAACATCACCAATTTTGCTCTTAATTTCTGGAAGTCAACAAAATCAAAGTATCTTTTTGGTAGATGCACGAAGTAAAAGATTAAGAACCCGTCTTTGTCGACACCATAGTAATCGTTTTTGGCTTTTGCGCTATTACCATCAAACTTTGGGAAATCCGGTGTAATTAAAAGGACAAAGTTCTTCCTGTTCCCTAATAGCCAAGTAAGACTTGTCTGTCGCGCATAGCAGCTAATATTAGAGATGCATTAGCGGAAGCAAAAGGAAGGGGAGCGAGGCAAACATCTCACTTAATCCTTCCGGAATGGTCGTCTAAATCCTCGCCATTAATTCCGAGGCGATCGATCAGAATCGCTGCTGAAGTTACTTTTGTGAGAGAGGTACTCGCGCCGATATGTTTTGTCTTTCATGTTGGAGTTCAGGATCGCCGATCAGAATAGAAAAATAAGTAATATATGTATATAAACTAAGTCAACTCTTACTGAGGTCAACCAAATAAATTTTTATTTGAGTTACGTTTTATTAAATAATTACAATTAATGTAAATTTTTGAAAATATTATTATAAAAAATCTTAATTCTTCACTTTCATGTGAAGATTACTGAAATCCTCGCATTTTATCGATGGAGCTACTGCCTGTTGATTTCAATTTTCATTACTAATGCTAAAACTCTATTTAAAGTATTAAAAATCAGTTTAATTAATGAATTAATATTTAAAAAACTGTATTAATATCAAGTGTCATCCACTACAAATTTTAAAAAAATGTATTTTAACTTGATTGGATGAATAAAAAGTAACGATTGAAAATTTGAGCAAGATATATAAATATATAGGAAAAGTGAGTTAATAGTAGGAATTTGAATAATTCCAAACTTTCTAAACAATAAGGTCAAAATTTGTATTTTTATTGGAACACTAAATTTTTTTTATTAAATTTTCATTAAAAATTAGCAAACAATTTGATAGAAATAAAACCTAGTAACAAACTTTTAATATAGTACGGTAACATTAATGGAAAATTAAGTAAAATGCAATGTAAAAATTAATTAAGTGGAATGAATTTTAAAATGTCACTACATATGAATTTAGCAATCAGTTTACGCATCTGGATATTATCAGTGTTAAAATAATTAGCATTTACATAGCTTTTCAACTGATGCTTTAGTAAGACGCTTGTAACAAATGTCATTGTTTTTAAATTTTAGCACATAAAGAATGATAAAGTGAAAGTTCAAAGAATTTAAGTCATCATTCTTTGAATTTGTGTTCAAAGAATTATACAAGTTCTTTAAGAATTAGAAATTCAAAAGTAATTTATAAATTTATTCTTCAGTAAATTAATATCAATAAAATCGTATTCCCTGAACCAAGCAGTATCAATTTTGGAATTTCAAAGATTACTGCGAAGTCGTTGCATCGGATTATTTGGAAACTTATTATTTATTTTATCAGATTATTTTACTTACTATTTATTTTATCAAATTATTTTACTTACTATTTATTTTATCAGATTATTTTACTTATTATATTATTTTATCTACTTTTTATTTATTTTACTCGTATTTGTATAGGCACCATAGAACTGATATATAAAGCTGATTATTATTTCTATTCTATGATAGGCATAATATTAATTTAAAGTTCATTTCTTCTCTCCTTACGGAAAAAAATTGGGAGATAGCCAAGTTTTTTCTTTCAACAAAAAAAAATTACCTTTCAAGGTTAAAAAAAAATATCTTGGCTTCATTTTTCAATGATTTCATATTAATATTCAAATGAAAAAAAAGCTCTTCCTGTGTATCGTATATCATTTCATTTTTTTTTCTTTTCGCCCTTGTTTTTAAATCAATTAGTTAAAGATATTCCTTTATTGCATTTCGGCATACATTTTCAAAAAATTTTCCTTCCTTGACTAGGATCTAACAAATTTTTAAATTCTCCGAATGGATAACTTTTAAGGTGTAGAAAATTAGTACTTTTTTTAGCATTTGACGTTAAATGTATGCAATTTTGTTTATTAAATGCTAAAATGAGTCAAAAATTTTTAATCACCATTTTTTATATAAGACACAACAGTTAAATCGAATCATTCAATTCTTTAGACGAATTCAGACAACTAATAATAAGATACAATTTTAATTTAATTATTTTATTTTGCCTAAACGATAATTTAATTCAGAGAAAATTGAATTCATTCTTCAAATTTTTATTCAGACGATTTTAGTTTTTTTTAGAATAATTTTCAGAAGAACTTAAACATATAAATAAATTTCATTATTCTTTAAGAACTGCAAGGTGATAGATTTCTATAAAATATTTTACTTCATGCTATTTATAATAAACGAATGAGTCATATATTATTCAGTCTTTTTTTTAATAAGGCGCTGTCGCCATGAGTTAAATACTGTCCCTTTGTTATCCATTTCTGGAACTTAAAGTAAATTAACAAGCAATGATTTGCCACAACTGATGAAGTATTTGCATGTGAATAAATCCTAAAGTATATTCAACTTGAAAGATACATTTTGGTAATAATATTCAGATATCTTCCAAAATAAGGAAATTAGACGCTTTATAGATTAAAAAAATCCTGTGAAATGCATTTGACTTTTTAAAAGATGAATTTTTTCTGTCAGCTTATTCGTATTCCTACATAGATTGAGTGCGATTTCGGACCTATTTTCCTTGCCCGTTATATCCAAGATTTTATATAGATATACAATAATAGTGTCAAACAGTCATATCAAATGAATTATCATTTTCTTATTCAAAAAAAGTCTAATGAAATCTAACAAGAATTTTCTCCTTTCGGTTACATCAAAGAAACGATTTCAGCTCTGTTTTCCTTGACCTGTTATATCTGATATAGATATAAATAATGATATCAATTATCTTACACGTTGTATTTTTTAATTAATGTGTTCACATACACTAAAACAGATGGTACAGTCAATTTACCTACATATGAGTTCCATCCAATAAATGCATCTACCAATCACTGTATGGATGCATTTAATTTTTGATATAGAATTATAATCCCGATGATGAAATTGTTTACCATAGTCATCCAAATAGCTTGCTGCGTTTTAGAAATACTGTAGATATTCACATGTAAGTGATCATACAGAAATATTAACTTCTTATGGACATAATTTGCTTAAGATTTGTTGGGAATCTACAGTTTGAGTGTAACTATTGCGCAGGTTTCAATTCTCTTACTGGTATTTTCTTTAATTCCTTTGTTCAGACAAATTGAACTGATGAACAAATAGGCTTAACCCTTTAACAGGTTTGCCCGTGCGCCGTACGCGCATCGATTTATCGAATTTTGGTAGTTGTAAACAAAAAAATAAATCATTCATAACAATTATAATTCAATAGTAAAATGACTTCGAATACGTAGATAAGCCAAGTATTCCATGGATTTCCATTTGAATCAAAATAAGAAAACGTTACCAAAACAGAAGGTGTCATCTTATTAGATAGTAAGGAAAATAAACCAGTTAAGGGGTTAACCCTCCCCCCTTTTTTCAAATTTAGAGGGAGAGAAAAGACCGAGAAAATCTTTAAAATCTTAATATCACAATATATTTCATTGCTATAAAAAATGTTCAAAATATAGAAGTCTTTGCATTTTTCTAAACATAATCCTTTTTTTCAGCCTAAAGCTTTTCATAAAATAATGTTAAGTAAGTCTGTAAAAACTTTTGACACCACAATTAAGCTCAGTTTGATAAATCTCCTCCATAAATAATTTTCATATGACAATTTCCGAGTCGCGATACTCATTATGTTTATCCATTTTGTTGCTCTTTGTGTCATAAATCTGACATTAAAGCTCGGGAAAATGCCAGTTTACATTTTTTCGGCGACTTTTCAGCCCACTTTGTCCATCGATTTTACAATTACGCCTCTCTCCCCTTTTCAATTATTACCGAAATAATTACATTTCGTGAGAACCCATGCAGACACACGATTGTTCCCATCCACAAGCAAGGCCTCTATTTTCCTTTCCCATTAATTAAATTGCGTCTTCCACCCAAATTACCCCATTATCTTATTAGAAGCAACAAGGCGCAATTGGCGAATACTGAAAAGAAAACGGAGCCGTGCAATAATGTCTCGAATAGGATTACTTAATCCGAGATGGCATTTGTACAACCGCTTATTAAAAGAACGTTCTTGCATTAAATGCGCGGGCTTTTGGAGAAAGGAATTGTGCCCGACTGGCGTATCGGTTCCGTGGCGACGGATATTGTGTGCCGAGTCGAACGTCACTTCCCGCCTTAACTAGAAGCTGTGTTCTTTTGTGTGTGAAAGCGGATGGGAAGTCAACTATAGAACACTGAATTCCAAAGGAAGTAAATCCCATTTTGTTCCCTCTCGATGATTTTTTTTCTCCCGACGGAGTTATTGTGGTTTGCACCCGTCCAAAGTCTGTCTAATCCTTTATCACACGTCGTAATTGCAAAAACTTTTGTATGATATAGGGGTGTGGGTGACAGGAAGAAACAGTGTTTTGCAGTGCCATTTTGTATATGCAGTTTTCTAGTTTTAGGGCATTGTTGTTTCGCTCTTAACACTTTGGTGACAATTGGCAATTTTACACAGAAACTATGTCATGTCACCGGCTACTTTTTTGTAATTGAATATGAAAGTAAAACGTTCTAAAAAAAACTCCAA
>JAOUZG010044037.1:4578804-4599774 GCA_026289955.1 Argiope argentata | reverse complement strand
TTTAAGGTTTGGTCTTTCATGTAATAATAAAATTTGTTTGAAAAAAATGTTTTGTTCTATTTATTAAAAAACGGTACTTACTTTCCGAATATGCCTCGTACATTACAGAGAGAGAGAGAGAGAGAGAGTAGAAAGGCAGAGACCAGGAACGAGAGAGACAGTGAGATTGTATTTTGATTTATATAGCATTAGAAAGGAATTTGACGATGCAACGTTTTGATTATGTATGAGCAAAATAACCCGCTCAATTCTGAACTTAGAGTTACATAACATAACATAACGCCATCCTGTGCCCAAGGTGCCTATAACGCTAAGTTATCTAACCAGTTGGATGAGCACAAGATGGGAGAAGAAAAAAGAAAAAGAAAAAAAAAAAAAAGAGGGGGGAATCTGCACTTTTGAGGGACTTTTTAAGTTATAATTTTGGTTGATTTTCACAAGGGGAATTCTGGTCTCAACTATTGTAGGTCTTGGTATCTATGAATAAGGTTTACTATGGAGTGGATTTTGCCGCGTGAAAGGGTGTTCGATGGAACTCTTCTGTACCATTCTTCTTCCAGACTTCTTTCGGGCTTTCTCATGTGCCATGAGAGAGTCTGTAGGCATTCTGTGGCATAGTGAATTGGAGATCCTATTCCCCCCCCCAACTACAGTAAGGAGAGTTGGCTTGATGGAATCGGTATAAGTATGTCGGGAATGGGTCGTGTCCAGTGAAGAAAAGGACATTCGCTCAGTTCCAGTTGGCAGCGTCGGGAGAAACTTTCGGAATAATTTTATATATGTTAAATTCCTATCTTCATTCGCACTAGCCGCTGTTTTGGCTAGTTTGTCCACCGCTTGATTCCCCTCATAGCCTACATGTGCCTTGATCTATGATATTTTAATAGGAAGGTTTTCAAGAAGAAAGGAGAAGGTATATCTTGCTAATTGGCTATTGGATTTTGAAGAGCTTGATTCTTGTATACTTGCTGTATTGTCGACATAAATAGTGATTGGATCAGATGAAGGAAGAGAGGTTGCGTAATTCACTGCTCTATTGAGTGCTAGGAGCTCAGCTTGGAAGACCGTGTTTTCTTTCAATAGGCTGGTTGACCCCCTGGTGTATAGTGACTGCATCCTGCATGACACAAAATGCCACCCCAACTCCTGTTGAAGATTTCGATCCACCCATATATATTCCGAGTCCAAAATTCTGAGACCCTCCGTCTTCCAACGAAATTTGATGGGCATGGAGATGTTTGGAGGGGCGTGAAGTCCAGCCCGAAGCTCTGTATTCTTACTCACATGGGTTGGTATGTTGCATATCATGAACGATTCCATGGAGTCTGTACAGTTCAGTCATTCTTGCAATCATCTGAAGTTGTAGATGATGAGGAGGTAAGTCAAGGATAACTTGAAGAGCTGCGGTAGGCGTGGTCTTATGCGCTCCCGAAATAGGAACTGACTGTAATTTACAGTGAACTGAAAGTTACAGATAAGGAAATTAATTTCAGAATGTAGGCTATTTAGAAATCATGTATATAACTGGATTATTTTATTTGCTAATCCAAAACTGCTAAATAAATCTTATGGTACAAACAACGTATTTTAACTTGCATCATAAAAGTTTTTATTTGTAATTGAGAGCAGGTTGGAATTTTGGGGAAATCCTCAGAATTCTTTCATCGGGGTTTGCCAGTTTTGAAAATCGAGTTTACTATATATGTGTAAAGCAAATAATTCCTTTTCAGGCTTCCTTTGCATTCAGTTTTTAAAATTATAAATCATTTATTAAATTTTATTTTAAAAATTATAAACCATTTATTTCAAGTCTTTAATCATCATTTTTTATTAATGTTATAATAATTTTTTTTTGTATTGTAGATGCTCAGGATTCAAAACTTGCAATTACAGTTACTCTCAACAGCTAGATAAACACTGCTTCAACCCGGAAGGCTTGTTTGTGGTGCAGTACGATTGTGTTAGAGGTAAGTGGGTTTCTAAAAATGTTTTCATTGTCTTTAATATGAAAATCTAAAAGCAGAAAAAGATTTTACACAACCCCACTAAAAATTTATTCTGTTATTGGTTTTTTCCATCTAAGAGGACTGAATAGCAATGCACGAATTATATGTAGAGATGACAATTTCGGTTAGCATTTTGTTCACTATAGCACCTTGAAAGGATACTGAAACTAAGAGTTCCAACTTCCAGTTGTATCGCGTGATTTAATTTTACATTTATGAAGTTTTGACAGTATGTCTGATGTTTCCTTAAGTAGCACATTAAAGGTGGAGATCTTGGCGAAAGTATGCTAGGTAGCGCGGCGACCGCCCTCGCCACGTTTTCCGTCCTAGAGCGGGCGATATTTTGTGTAATCATAAAAAAATTTAGACTTGAAGTTTATTTAAACTCTTAAAACTAAAAGAAATATTTAAAAAAGTACTAAACACTAATTACAATGTGGCGTGTAGCGCAATGTAGCTGCAAACCGTAGTAATACGACTCCTGCCTTTAATGTTTTAATTAATCCTTTATTTATATTTTCCCTTCTAATACAGCCATTATCTGCGCTTGGAATGCAACAGAAAATTTAAACTCAATAAATATTGTCACAGAATATATATATAATATATAATATACGTAGTTTTAGTCAATTGATCGCAGTTTAAGAACTTAGATGCACTCTCGTAATGATCAGCGATATAGATCCAATTTTAAACTTGTAGATGTTTTAAACTCGTAGTTGACGACGCTTAATATTGATACAGTGTTTTTAAAATATTAATTTAATTATTATTGAATTATTTATTAATTGTAATTTATTAAAGTAACTAAAATAACATTTTTCTTTGTTGATCTTAGTAGGAATTGACTTTCTTTTAAAAAAATATTACTTGATGTGTCTTATTTGGAAAAAATGTATACAAAAGACTATAGGTGTTACAATCCGAAAATGAAATACATTCATTACTTTTTTTTAAAATTCCATCTTAATTTTGGAAGTTAAAAGTTTTGATTCCTGAAAGTAAATTATTTTTCGTAAGAATTAATTATTTTCATGGTTTCTAATTTATCTTCTGTTAACACTAACTATAACTATAAAATATAAAATTAATCAAATAAACACTATAGAAGAATATGTGTTGCCGGACATCTGTATTGATTACTGAAGACAAGGCCAGCGGAAACTGCTTTCTGCTTGATTAAATTTGTTTTTCAGATTTTTCTTGCGTATTTTGAGGCAGACGGTGTGCTGCATTAGCAATGACTCCTGGTCGGGCGCCTGGCGGGACAGTGAAATGTCATACGGAGGAAATTGTCCGCTCATCGATTCTGTTTTATGAACTGAAAGTAATGACGCAACTGGACAATTGATATCTTCCCCTCAGCTGCTGAGCATTTTATCCATGTATTAAATAGGATCCTCTAGATTTTCATCTTTTTTTTTTTTTTTTTTTTTTTGCTTCTTTAATTTACCAAAGAAAAAAAAATTCAGTGAGAGGTGACGGGAAAATTAAGTAAAGAGACATGAAAAATGTTTTTTCTGATATTCAGATATCTCTAGTCTTTTTTAGTAGCCAGCTTGCTCTCCTGGAATATTAACTTTCCGAATTTTCAGTAGAAGGCATTTATTAAATTGAATTTTCAGAAGAAGGCATTTATTAGATTGAATTTTCAGTAAAAGGCATTTATTTGATAGAATTTTAAAGAGGGTATTTATTTGATAGAGCTTTATAGAAGGCATTTATTTGATAGAATTTTATAGAAGGCATTTATTTGATAGAATTTTATAGGAGACATTTATTTGATAGAAGAGTAGAAGGCATTTATTTTATAGAATTTTATAGAAGGCATTTGATAGGAGAATAGAAGGCATTTATTTGAAAGAATTTTATAGAATGACTTTATTTGATAGAATTTTATTGAGGGCATTTATCTGATAGAATTTTATAGTGGGCCTCTATTTGATAGAAGAATAGAAGGCATATTTTTCATAAAATTTTACGGAAGGCATTTATTTGATAGAATTTTACTGAAGGCATTTATTTGATAGAATTTTACTGAAAGCATTTATTTTTATAAAAAATATGAATTTAGTCTACTTAAAAATTACTGCACTTCATTAAAACGCTATATATTAAAAAATAAAAGTGGGGTGTGAAATCCTATTACTAAATCAATGTACAAAAAAAATTCTTTAATTTGAACATGAAATACAATGGTTGTTTCGTTTGGATTTCGTTATAACAATAAAAAGAGTCGTTATACTTTAAAAATTATTAAAACCATGGTACGAATAGTGTGGGAATGACATTGATATCAATAAATATGTAATTTTAAGGTAGATTAAAAAAAACTTCTTTGAGATAATATTTTTGTAAAGTATTGCTAAAAATATCAAAAAAGTAATTTTTAAAAAAAATTTGAACCAATTTTTGGGTTTTGAAAGGTTTGTAGTGAACGTCTTGTGAAAAGCAGTTTGGTCAAATTTCAATATCGTGTAGTGGAATGAAGGTCATTATGATCTGTGCTGTGGAAGCAAAAGGACGCGAGTTTTCGGGAAATACAGAAGACAAGACAAGACAAAACATTAACGCGCTTTACTTAACTGAACATCATATGTCATTATTTACAACCACATTGCACTATGGGATGCGTACCTAATCAAGCATCACCATCTATTTCCTAAAAAAAAAAGGTAATACAACTATTACAATAGGATAAAAACTATTGACCTGTATACATATATATTTATAGATTAATGGTTAGATAGCCCTAAGATCCATTGTGTAGAATGCATAGGTTAGGTCTGAACTCGCAACGTTAGCGTTTGTAGCCGAGTAACATAACCACTATGCAAAAGTAATTACTCATGTACACTAGATGATATCTGGCTGACGAAGCTTTCACCACATATTAATAGAATATTGCATTTCCAATTTATCTTTAGAACATTTTTAGATTCTCACCATCTCCTTAAGATTCAACATAATTTTTCATCAAAAATAGCTTGCTTTATACAGTTCGTTTTTTCCACCTCCAAATTCTGTCTTTTAAAGGGCTGATACTTCAAATTCTTTGTCCTTTAAATTTAAATACATTTACGAGCTAAATTTTAAAATAATTATTTGTAAACAAAGTCATATTAAAAACTTCAGAAGTACTTCTTTTTATTTTGCATTCTATGGCCGATGTAATATGATACAATTTTTGTTTAGCTTCGAATCATACGGGAAGCAATCAAAGTACGCATTGTAGAACTTTTTCCTATTGCAAATACGGTCCAAATGTAGTGTAAATCTACAACTATATCAGCAATTTGGTTTATTAAGTTTATTGCATTTTTGAGTTGACCCGTTTCATACCCAGAAAATAGATCGTCTAACAGTTGGGCAAACAGCTGAACAGAGTTGCTTCAAAGTTTGACACAGATTTACAAATCAAATGTTGACCAAATTTTCTAGATAACCTATTTACACGCGCCTGAACAAACAGAAAAAAATATGCAAAAAAATGTTTAAAAATCTACGATTTTGATGTGAAGATCTTAAACCACATTTCATTGAATTTCTGTTTCTTTTTATTAATTATTGATTTTCATTGGCGAACGCTTTTCTAAAAATTGCTGTATTGTTATCAGGAACTAAATTAAATTTTCATGACTTGAAAATTGATTTTTTTTTCTCCATTAGAGATGCTTTATATAGTTCGAAAAAGAATGGGAGGAGAGAAATTTACCAAATATTATATTACTGATTATTACCGATTATCATATTGCCGAATATCATAGGTTGTACAGTTTTTTTGATGTTTCAAACAAAAACTTTTAAATATGCTATGCATTTAAAATTTAAATACATTCCATATATTTGATCAATATCCCGTGTCATTAATTGAATTCATGCTGAGCAATTATTGACAAATGATTTTTCTGATGACTACTTTTATTTGTCCGTTTTAAATTTTTTTAAGGTGCTCTGATGTTGGTTGACTTATTTCATACACTAGAGTTTCATAGATAATGAATCAGGTTCTTGATTAAGGTTGGATTTTTTATTAAAAAATTAGTCTTCTTTATTCAATATTTCAAAGATTTTTTTAAAAAATTTATTAATCGTGATTTGGTAAGATTATTATTTTTTATTTATAATAAATTAATACTTTTTTAATAGTCAATCAAGAATTTTGAAACCTGAGCAATATTACTTGAATAAAAATGGAATAAAATTTTCGTTTCTTCATACTAATTGTGAATGAAAAAAAAATATTTGGAACCGTACCGTATATAGGGCTGTATTTAATAATAAATGATAGCCAAAAAGAGGAGAGTAGTTAAAATGTAATGTTTTTTTAGTGCGACTAGTGTGTTTAAAATGTTTAGAATTACTGGTAGTTAGAATCACATGATTTATTGCCATCTTTTACAATCAGTAATTAACATAATTTCTAACACACCACTTTCCCCCGCAACATTATAAAGTGAATTTAAAAAAAATTCAACCAATATGACTCATTTCACATAATAACTCCGAGATAAGTTGAAATTACAAAAGAATATAATGGATATTCATCAGTGATCCAAGCTCTAGACCAAACTATAATAAATGCTACTTTTTGTCCATGCAAAATCAGTGAAAAATTTCTAGCATGCATAACAACAGTTGAAAGACGCAGTCACCCAAGCTCATTAAGTACGAATGCACCACTCAAATTTCCAGTTGGGTAATGAAATGTGATAAGTGTCTATGGTCCTTTGCTTTCGTGTTTCAGGAATGCACTGTATTGCGACAGCGCTATATTCAGAGACGATAAAAAAACATTCCATTTTATTTTAAAACATGGGATTACTGAATTTAAAAATGTATGGCTTGCTGCCATCGAGCTCATTAAAATGATATAGGTTCACCAGATTTTTATAGTTGATTTAAAATGAGAGAGTACTCTTCTATACATAGTATAAAATGGTCTCCTGAAAGCGTCTGTAGGTTGAAACCACAGAAACTCAAGAAATATATATTGGAGATATTTATGCCATTTTGTAGAGCATTTGTTAGAGAAGGTTTTAAAACATTAAAGTTATATCAAAATAAAAAAAGGGAGTTTTATGATTGAGGTTTTAATTTATCCACGCACGTGTAAATAGCAAGAGCTGTGGTATGCATATGTGATACATTTCTTTGTTTACGTTTGATTTTAAACAGCGATTCAAATCTCATTTCGCCGAAAAAAAATCAATCCTTGAAATGATCGCCTGCGTTTTGTCTATGGACAGATCATATTTTAACCATTTTAACAGTCTAAATATTTTTAAATGTCCGCTCTAAAAAAATTTTGTAGCTATTTTCGATAATTTCTAAACATATTTGTTATGTTTCTTTGTTGTTGCGTAACATGCCCCTGTTATATCGGGTGTAGAGGCTTGGGTTTGAAACTAACTTTTCTCCTTGGATGCCATGCCACGGGCGAAACCATGCGTGTACTGTTAGTATTTATATAACTTGTACATGCTCTACAATAGAAAGATTTCAAT
The DNA here is from genome assembly GCA_026289955.1 of Argiope argentata. Lineage (NCBI taxonomy): Eukaryota > Metazoa > Arthropoda > Arachnida > Araneae > Araneidae > Argiope > Argiope argentata. The sequence goes on along the minus strand of JAOUZG010044037.1, from coordinate 4,592,261 downwards.
CCATATTAATGTGATACAAGTTAAAAACAACGCACACATTTGTCTTAGAAACACATCGCAAATCATACAAGTATAAAAATACACGAAATCTCATAGTTACTAAACAGACATAACCTATATGTTTGTTATGTGACTGACTTAACAAAGCTTGGCGTCATTTATTATTACCTTTTCTAAATAAAGACTATTTCAGCGTTATATGAAGATATCTTTTTCTAATCTCATATTCATATATCAGGTTTTCGTATAGTTTATGTACAATTTCTTAAAAGTAAAACTATCAAATTCCCTGCAGAGCTTTTGAAATCGGTGCATACAGAATAAATTCTATTAAATATACTAATGTGTTCGTTTTTATTGACTACTAAATGGTATCGAGCGTGTTGCTGCCTCAGAAGAAATATCGTTTGAAATTTAAAATAACTGTCTCGTTTATTTAGGCATGATAGAAAAAATATTTATAATCTTATCGGCAATGAAAACATTTGTTGAAATGGAATGATATATAAAGGAGTACCAATAATATGTATTCTGTTTTTGAACTTTATTATTTAAGTGCTTTAGGGTAAATAACATATATATTTTATTTTTCCGTCTTCCTCAAAAATAAATTTTTGTCTGTCCGACTCGTAAGCAACCAACATACAACAGGCCAAATGAAAAACATGGATTTTCTCAGTTCAACCCGCACACTTGAAATGGTTGGCCTTGCACATTGTTGACGACCATCAAGGACTCGAATGGAGAATTGCAGTCGTTTCAAATCAAAGGACATGTTAGTGGGAATAATGGGAATGCGTGGAATATGAACATCCTCGCCAATCAATTTTCTGTTAAGAACTGTTGCTTCGATTTTGCCGCATATTGGTATTTTGATTCTGATGCGCGACAGCAGAATGTAAAGACCAATATTCATATAAATGTTGTCTTTCGATTCTTGACGCGTTTTGATTCTGAGGATTCACGAACGCATGAAGTTGGACTTGTTGCTGATTCTTTCTTCCCCGTGGCTATAATAGTGGTGATGTGATTGATTGTCATACTTTCTACGGGATATTTTTTATGAATTGAGTGTTAATACATATTTTGAAACCGATTTAGATCTTATTTATTATAATTGGTGATTTATCATAAAGATGTATTAGATGGTACAGGCATGAGTGAAATTGTTTCCTTTGACACCCCCCCTTTTTCTCTTCCTTCTATTATATTGGAGGCGCGGTGGCCTGGTGGTACACTTGAAGTGGTTTGCCTTGCACACTGTTGACGACCATCATCGAATAGGGAATTGTAGTCGTTTCAAACAAAAGGACATGCCGGTGGGAATAATGGAAATGCGTGGAATAAGAACATCGTCGGGAGTGTCGGGATTTAGATTCGAGACCCAATTCCACCGAAGAACTGTCTTTCAAGCAGGTCTGGAGCACTTTAAGATGGGGTGCCAGTTAAGGTGTTCGTATGCATCATCTGATCGTGGTTCAAAATGGCGAGGTTCGTCCCGAAATAGCCCTAGTTTTGCTTTAAAATGGGACGTTAACTAAACTAAACCTCCAAGTATATTTCACATCACTAAAGCTTATCAAACAAATTAAATTTGCTTCTTAAATATTCATCAGTATATATATATTTTTAAATAACACAAATTTCATACATGTTTGGCGTTGCTCTTCCCCTGCCACCACCGAAGAATTGCGCGTCATCTCCTCGGTGAAAGCTGTCTCGCGAAGAATATCTCGGCGATGAAAGCTAGGGAACCTCAACGTGAGTTCCCTTCGCACTAATAATTCAGCTACTGTTTGCCGATTAATTACGGGCGTGAATCACGTCTGGGATATGAATTCCGAAAATTCAGTTCACTTCGCCTGTGAGAAGCGTGATCGCTCTCTACGTGACGCGAATAGATTACCCCTTCAGAACCAAAATCGATTGCAATTATTCATTTGCATGATGGCCAGGCTGTAACTTTGGAAAATAAGGTTAATTTGATTACATTCTCTAACCAAATTTATGCCTCGCATTCAAATTTCGAAATTTAAGAGTTTGGTTATAAAGATCGAAAGAGATCGAGCAGAATTAATTAGATTTTCAAATACCGCTTCCGTTCAAAAGATCAAATGTCATATAAGCAGGTACGAATATTGCATATATTTATTACGTCACTTTTTATAATTACTAACAACAGTATTTTTTTATAATCAAGATATATTCAAACGATATATTAACATTACATTGCACTAGTAAAGGGGTTTTCAAGTTTTTAGACATTGCAACCCCCTGTTTAGACTAAGTATTTTGGTGACCTCCCCTTCAAACTTTTAACTCTGTCTAAAGTTTAGACAGAGATTTTAAAAATTGTACACGTACTCAAGAGTTCGTAGAGTATGTGTCGGGTATTGGCGTCAAATCCCTTGACACTTCATCTTTCTCCTTACTAGTATCATCTCATCTAGAAACTTTGATTGAACAGTTTACAGATTACATTCCGGTTAAGGATATGAGTGGGGTTGTGTGGATAGTCAATCCGTTTAGAGAGCAAGCCGTAACAAAAGCTGAGCTAAGTGCCCTTCATCACGATCAACTGATGGAGATTTCAAGTGATCAGTCAGCTAAAGTAACTTTTAACATAGCTTATATCGACACATTTTGGATACGTATTAAAAAAGAATACCCTAAACTGTCCACAGCAGCATTAAATGCTTTGATGCCATTTTCTACATATTACAACTGTGAACAAGGATTCTCCAATGTGATAAATAAAATCAAGAAATCGTTTGACGCTGGAAATTGACATTGTTTTATGTGTTACAAAGCTCATTCCAGACATTAAAAAATTGGTTAATTCCAAACAAGCTCATGTATCTCATTAACTAATAGAGCACAAAAACCAACTTGTATGTGCATTAAAAGCTTTATGTGTACTCTCTTTTTAATGAAAACTAAAGCAATAAATTAATTTTCTTTAGACTTTTCTTCCACACCTCGCGACCCCTGGCCACATCCCGCGACCCCCCCCCTGGGGGGTCAAAACACACCTTTTGAGAACCCCTGGGTTAAAAGATCAAATGTAATAATTAGCAGATACGAATATTACATACACTTACAACGTCATTATTTATAATTACTAACAATAGTATTTTTTAAATCAAGATATATATTCAAACGATATCCTAACATTACATTGCATTAGTAAATTATGTATTCATCAGTAAATTTAAATTATGTGAATATTTTTTACATTGTCTTTGAAACACTAGATACATGAATGTAAGAGGGTTATAAATGCCTAATAGTGATGTCTCATCTTAGAAAATTGAAAGCTTCTAGATTCGAAACCCGAATCAGCCAAAGAATTGTCATGCGACCGATATGATTCACAATCCTACAGCTAGCCTGCTGCGGAAATTTGGAAAGGGGACACCGGCTCTGACGTTGTTCTCATCAACTGACCAATGTTCAATTTCGAAATTCACCTCAAATAAAACTAGAATCATCTATAACTAAACTATGCATATAAATTGATAGCTATAAAAGTGAAGAGTTCAAATTTATAATGATTTTTTTTTCATTTTTCAATTCTTCTTAAATCTGGAATTATAAATTTAAAAAAGATTATATCCTCTCATTTCGATATTTCATAAATCAATAGCTACTCTTTCAAACATTCTTGTAAACGTTAAATGTTGCTTTGTGATCGTCGAGACTTTGCTTTTCAAGGCTGTGGGTGGTTGAAATTTTATTTCAAATTTAACAGTCATTTTTTTGATGTTTTAGAAAAAATCATTGTTCAGAAATCAGTACAAAAATATAGGGTACATCCCTGTTCTCGAAATTCTTCACCCACCAACCGCTATGGGATTATCTTTCTTGCCATATTTCTGATAACAAAATTATAAATGCATTCATTATTAAAAGTAAATTTAAAGTATTTCAAATTGCAAACTGTTATTAATAATATTTTTTCATGGGTAACTAAAGATTGAATAAATTCTAAACTTAATAAATTTACACTCATGAATGCCGGCTTTCTGGCGCAGAGGTAGCGCGTCTTCCTCCTGTTCTGGGAGTCCCGGTTTCAGTATGGTTGTTCTTCTGTTTGCTATCTGTGAGATGTGTGACTGTGCCTCCCCTGTAAAAAGGGGCTGTGCAAGCAAATGTGGTGAGTGTGTAGCTGATCTTGGCCCTCGTTGGCGCTACTTCAAAAACAAGAGATGCTCCTTTCGGCTTAAATCTGCTGCTGTATCAGCAGGATGTTGGGACATAGCAAGTTCCACAAGTAACAACAACAACACTCATGAATTTTTTTAAAGAAATATTTTCAACTCCCCGAGTGAGATATATATATGCAAATATTGATAGACGAATATATATAATTCTAAGATGTTTAAAAATCAAAATTGAATAATTTATATCTTTGTGTCCTTTTGATAAAATGTATTTCATCAAAATTCTTCGTCTTAATTGTACCCTTAAAAATAATCGTTGAATATCAATCTCTATGTTTCTAAAGTTGATTGACATGACTAAAATATCTTATTACTATTAATTAATAATAATAAGATATTTTAGTCGTGTCGATCAACTTCAGGAACTACATCCTGCCATAAAAAAGATACAGTTATTAATTTTATCATGCTATTATAAATTATAGTTGAGCAATAATGATAGAACGCATTCTGAGTGGTTAAATTTTTGTCAAAAGGGTGAAATTAAGTGTCGAATTAAAGTTCCAAAACTTCGTGTACAAAAAGCTTTACACCTTTATTTAATTTTAAAAAGATTCATGGATCTTCCTTAAGATCCAGGGATCTTATGGGCGATTCAATACTCTTATTAACAAGAACTTTTTGTTTTTGTGGATTTCGATTCATAATAAAAACTGCTTGACTTGAATTTTCTTGTAAAATCCAACTCCGAAAAAAAAAGCATCGTTTGTGATTTCCCTTGTAAACAATCTAAACGTGCGTGCCAAAGACAATTAACAAATTCGAACTGATTTTACTTCTTCGTTCAAGCTTTTTATACAGAAAAATATTGAATTCTTCTACCCTACAGAACTTATCTTTTCTCTCTTGAGAAAAAAAATCTCAATCGTTTCAATTTCGAAGTAACAACTTTAATAATCAAAACACAACCACGCTTCCAAAATTCAAAAGTTCAAGAACACAGAACATGCATTCTTCTTCCGGAAATCTCACGAGTGCAGGTAAGAAGCCAAAGGAGCGCCAAACGTGGCGGTTTATCGCCATTTCAATTCATTTTTTTTCACACTTCTGTTTATTTATTTAAAAAAAAAAGAACATGAACTTATCTCACTTCTATTTAAACACTGTTACAATTCAAAATAGTATATTTTGAATTGAAAACATGGAAAATGGAAGTGGAATAATGGTAATTCATGAATAGAATAATGGAACACGGCCACTCCAGTCGCCAATACCTCATAAGTATTTATGACAGTTTTATAGCCATGTAGTTACATTTCAAGCTTAATCACTGAGAAATTTACTCAGTAATGTTTTTGAGATGCGAAAGTTCTTGTCTGAGATTATGATATTTTAAAAATAACCTTATTGAATCACATGAAATATTCAAGTATTTTGACTTACAAAAAAATGTCAAGTTTGTAGAGAACTTCTGCGTCTTTCAGATTATCATTACAGCAACTCAATTAGCTCTAATGCAGGGGTTCTCAAAAGGTGGGTCGCGATCCCCAGGGGGTCACGGGATGAGTTCAGGGGATCGCTAGATGTGGAAGAAAAGTTTAAAGAAGATTAATTTATTGCTGTATTTTTCATTAAATAAAAGAAAACACATAAAGCTTTTAATGCGCGTACAAGTTGGTTTTTGTGTTCTATTAGTTAATGGGATACAAGAGCTTGTTTGGAATTAACCAATTTTTTAATGTCAGGAATGACGTTTGTAACACACAAAACAATGTCATTTTCCAGTGTCAAACGATTTCTTAAATTTCGTTTTTAAATTTATCATTGTGGAGAATCCTTGTTCACAGTTATAATGGGTAGAAAATGGCATCAAAGTTTTTAATGCTGTTGTGGACAGTTCTGGGTATTCCTTTTTAATACGTATCCAAAATTAGTCGATATAAGCTATGTTAAAAGTTACTTTAGCTGACTGATCACTTGAAATCTCTAACAGTGATCATGATGACGGGCACTTAGCTCAGCTTTTGTTACGGCTTGCTCACTGAAGGGATTGACTATCCACGCAGCCCTACTCATATCCTTAACTGGAATGTAATCTGTAAACTGTTCAATCAAAGTTTCGAGATGAGATGATACTAGTAAGGAGAAAGATGAAGTGTCAAGGGATGTGGCGCCAATACCCGACACATACTCTACGAACTCTTGAGTATGAGTAAAATTTTCAAAATCTCTGTCTAAAGGGGGTTCACCAAAATACTTAGTCTAAAAAGGGAGTAGTAATATCTAAAAGTTTGAGAACCCCCTGTTTTATGAAAGGCCTCGAGCTATTCTGGAATTGCACTTTCGGAAACTTCTCAAAGCCGTTGCGAATTTCAGTCCTTTAATTTTTCCTAAATTGTCCTTTGTTTTTTACAAAAACCTCAGCATTGCGCACACCGTAGTTACTAATATCAAATCTTAATTAGCTCTTCATTTTTTCGGAATAAATAAATAAATGAATATAAAAGAAATCATCCCAGTAGATTTTCTTTTTTTTTTAATAAAGGACATTAAACCTTATTTTGGAAAAGCTTTAATTAATACAATTCTTACTTTGTGCTGAAGTAAGGATCTTTCGATTTATTTATATCTCCTTTGCCTTATTTGTAAAGTAATAAGAAGCTCTGAAGAAAATAAATGTTCATTCTTAATATTAATCAAATCTCATTTTTTAATTATGTAAAGGTACAGAGAAAATAATGAGGTTAGATTCAGTATAATTACGGCGATGAGGTACTCAAGGTTCACCAGAATCATGCGGTACTTTGAAAATTACTCTACACTACTCTTTGCCACGCCTAATTTTTTTTTCATTTAGTTCTCATGAAGTAAAGGTTTTGAAATAATATTTTCTTCATTCACCATGGCGTTTTTTCTCTCTCGTCTACATAAATGAAAATGCATCGTCAAATGTGTTGCTAAGCGCGAAACTCGGATACGACTCAACCAATTCGGCTAATTTTTTTCAATGTTTTCGTTAAAACACGGGGAAGTTTCTCATAGAGGGAAAAATTGCGAAGAAAATAGTAAAAATGACACTTGTCTTAGTTTCCCGCAAAAAAAAATCTTCATTTCCCCCATCGCCAAATGAGCAAGACTTCAGTTTTTCTTCTCAGGTTAATGAGTTTAGGCTTAGCATGTTTTTGACCGATTATTTCAAACGATTCTGTTTATTTTCTTTCTGCTTGATCCATTTAAAATTAGCTTTGTTAATTGATCGATTTTTCGGATTCATTTCGATGTGCTTTTGAATTAAAAGAAAACAGAATAAAGGAAATTAAAAATTTCTAATCTGCGTTATGTTACCCCAACTGACGTGGAAAATTCATGCATTTCGTTGCCCCAAAATTTACGCATGTGCAGTGTGTTGTAATTGTTGACTTTAATTAAAAATTTAAAAGTTATGCGTATATTGATATTATAGCTAACTCAATCTTGATCGGTAAATAAAGTAGATTTGACTTGATTTTAAAGAAATACGGATTTGATCTGCGGTTTTGCTTTATTTCAGGTACTCACTATAAATAAATTGTTTTTAGGTTAGTTGCGTGCTTTGCCATGCGTACGGTGTCGCGGTTAAAAGCTAGTGTAAAATAAAAAGGACGATAAATATCAAAGTAGGCTAGACGTATTTTGCTTTTCTATGAATCTGATTTAAAGCCCACGAGACGCCAACAATTTAGTTTCAAAGATTTGATAAAAATTGCGCATACGTTTATTTTGATATACACAGCTGAATTAAATTGCTTTTAAACATTGTAAGAGAAATATATGAGAGCAGATGTGATTGTGGTTTGATTCATGCGCATACATGTACTTTCAACACTCCACTGAATCAGTTCATTGCACAGGCAGGTGATAATAAACATCTGCAGCTCTGCTTTTGTCACACGCGTTGATGCTGTAAATAATGTTAAACACTTCGGCAACAGACATGTGGTGTTTTGTTAATGGTTATGATTTTTTTTTCAAAATATATTTTCTTCAAAAGGGTTATGGTATTCGGGTTTGAATTCATTGTATTTTTGCCTTTTTAAATTTAATTTTTAAATAACAAGGTTTGATCCTGAATGGAAACATTAGATGATTTATTTGTAAATATTATTTATTTATTAATTATTAAATGTAACAGTGGAAATTAGGCTAATTCATACGCATTCAGTGAGAAATTAAACCGGGAGGCTGCATTACTTACAATTTTAATTTAAAACTAACTAAACCAAACGAAAATTAAATTTTAGAAATTTAAATTTTTTAGAATAAACTTGTAATTGGTTCTTGGGAATTAACCATAAAAACGAATGTGATGAATGAAATTCACTAATTTTGACGGAACATTTATTTGTATGAAAATGAAACGTACAAACTTTAATAGCGGCTTTCATATTTTTTTAAATATTAAACTTGTATCTGAAAAATTTATCACTTTATTACATCATCTACACTACTATTATAAATGTGAAAGTTTGAATGGATAGATGGGTGATGGGGTTCAATCACGCCAGAACGGCTGAATGAAATTGGATGAAATTTAGCACAGAGATAGATGATAGTCTTCAGAAGAACATTGGCTAATTTTTATTCCGGCTAATTGTGTGATTAATTCCTTAATAATTAAAAACTAAATTTTCCACCCAAAAATAAAAAAATATATGAAAACATCTATTTGCCTGAGCTTTATGAATCGTTTGTTTTTATTTTTCTATTTCCGGTATTCTTTTAATATTATCTTATCTAATGGAATTCCTTGCGATTTATTGTAGGATTTCCCGACAGAAAGCATTTTCCATCAGAACAAAAAAAATATTAAAAAATCTAATCGTTTGTTTTTATTTTTCTGTTTCCGTTTTTTATTTTAATATTATCTTACTATTCTAAAGGAAGGTTTATTAATTTTTTTCTTACGCTGTTCTTTTGTTAATATAATTCGATATTTCCTGTTCATTTCTCTTGATTTTTTTTCTTACTGTACATATTCCTTTTGCCTATTTTCATCATTTTCGATTAAATTTCTAAAAGTACCCTTATAGTTTCAAGTATATAGCTCTTAAATAGTTTTTTTTTTGCCCACGCTAATGATGTTAGACGTAACAGGTTTCCGACCGGTTATTTCAAACGATTCTGTTTATTTTCGTATTGTACGATAAATTTAAAATTAAACATTGTTAATTAATAGATTTTTTGGATTCCTTTAGAAGTGCTTTTGAATAAAAATAAAATTGATGAATTGAAATTAAAATTTTCTAATCTGCATTGCATTACTCCAACTGGTGTAGAAAATTCGAGCATTTTGCATCGCCACAATTGGCTCTGATTCCTCAATTGACGGTGAAAATTAAATGCTAGTATTGCATAAAATAAATTCCTATAGATGAGAACCTATGATGATGCTAAAGGAATCTGTGGAAAATCTCTAAATTTTTCTTACACGACTATAAATATTTTGCGAAAGTTCGAAATGTTTGTTAATAAATGCCAATAAAGAATCAATTTTTATGCCTGTGACGTCACAGTACATAAATATCGTAGTTACTCACGTGATCTATCGACCAAATATATAATTTCTAAAGTTATATCGAGATTTTAGTCCTTTTTTTTTCTACCTATAAGATAAACAAAGGATCTCAAATTAATTTGCATTTGAGAAAGTAAATATCTCAAACACCATTCTTTATTTAATTCATTAAATTCCTAATTCATAGGCATATTCTCATTACTTTGTGCTGAATTAATTATATTATTTTTGCATTAAAGAGTCTTTTATAAATTTCAATTTCCAAGACTGACTCAGTTTTATTTCACGATATTTCTCAATAGTAGACACCATGTGGCACATTCATAACACAGAAAGTATTTTATTTCAGCTGCACAAATAAAAAATAAATACAGTGATACCATGACTACAGAAGCCCCTAAAATGAAGAGATAAAATTTTGCGAATGAATATCAGACACATGTTCGTGAAGAAGGGAAGCTATTTGTTTTACGAGCGGAACGTTTAGGTCCAACAACTTCATGAATGAAAAAAGAATCCACGCGAACATATCTGAATGTATATTTACTTTTATGTCCCTTTTGGATGACTTTTATCACATGATGTTATTTATTGGCTGAGATCAATACCACTAAATCTGGTGGGAAAAAAAGATACATGAAGTAGGACAAATAGTATTAGTTTTTTCACTGCTCGCTGAGATGATTTCGATACTTTAAAACCGTTATTGCCCTAAATTAAAGAAGTAATATTTCATTTAATTACAAAATTCGGTATGTTTTTCAAGCGAAATTCATGCTTTTTAAGATATTTTATGCGCATAATGTTAATAATAATGGATTTCGTATTGAAAAGATTACTCTATGTTTATACCATTTTTTAAAATTATTTGGCCCTACTTAAAACTAAGTACTTATATAAGTTTTAAATTTTTAGAATCCAATGAATTTAATATCAAGCCAAATTGACACCTTTATAATGTACAAAATTCAAAACAGTAAAATTTTCAGGTGACTATCTTATAACTATATTCATAATATTTCCCCGTACTCTAATAATTATCTACTAACAGTGATCTAATAGTCGAAAGATATACTATTTGATTTTTATGGAGTATTCCAATAACTGTCGAAATCTCTTAAGCAGCCTATTGAGGAATGCTTAGCAAAGCTATTAAGGCCTTCAGTTTTCATAATATTAATTTCATACCTTCGACAGAATCTAAATGACCGATTTGACACCACCAAAATATATTTTAGATATTTTTTGTTTGCAAGCAACAAAAAAAATCCTCAAATATTTACAATCAAAATGTAGTCGGTTTTGTCATCGTGAAATTAAAACAACGAAATAATGCTGTTTGCAAACGATTTTTAAATAGTGCCAAATTTATTCGAAACTAAATTTTAAAAAAAAGCATCGCATAAGCAGGAGAATTTTTTTTATGGATAAAGCATTTTTCATTATCTCCCATTTTATTACTTTTATGAAAAAAATTATAAACCATTTTATACATAATTTTATCTCTTGTCGAACTTTAAAAGTCCATGTAATTTCAATTTTCTGACTGAATGCATGTCACAAATAAATACGAGCAATTTACATGAATATAGAAGTTTGGCTGAACGACTGAACTAAATTTGAGTTCAGTTCTATTTTTATGAAAAGCAAACTCTTATGAAGCAAGTAAGCAAGCTCATTTTCACTAGTTACAGTAAAGTTATCATTTATCTCTGTATTAACTTCCGTTTTTCCTCACGCTTTATACTACTGTCGGTGATAAGCGGATTGCGCTAGGCCCGAACTCCCAATCTTATGGTTAGTAGCCGAGTAACATATCCGTTGGGCCAAAAGTGCACTTCAGTTCGAGGGATGTTATCTGGCTTATATAACATTCACTACTCTACTATCTCAAACTTAAAAGCAACCACTTTGGTGGGCACTCTTTGGGAAACAATATGAATAGCCCATAACCCCCTCACTTAAAGATGTGGTTTAATTCCATGTTTTGGCTGAAGATAGTCCCCAGAATTTCTCTCATACATTCAACTCAACTTTCATTCTCTATTTTTCTTTTTCACAGATGCAAACGTGAACAAGTTCTGCAACTCCAAAATAACTTCCGGAGAAGGTTACATCGCCTCGCCCGGGTACCCCCAATACTATCCCAAGCTCCACGAATGCAGTTGGACAGTGTCGGCAGCGGATGGACAGACCATCTTCTTGAAGGTCTTGCACCTCCACCTGCGGGAACCCTCCGATGTCACGCCCACACTGTCGGATCCGGATTCTTTCTATGCGATGAATATCCAGCATATGACCGATCTGATGCTCCGTTGTGACGACGACAGCTTGACGGCCATGGAAGGCACGACCAAGAGGTTCTCGGTTTGTGGAGAGGAAGTAGAGGCTCTGCAGAGTGTGGAGGTAGATGCAAGCAACGGGATGGAACTCAGGTTCCACACCGCGGCATTTCTACCTGCCAGCGGGTTTCTTGCTTATTATAAAGGTCAGTAGTTGGTCCATAGAGATAGACATTGATGTTATTTGAATGTAATCATAGAATTGTATATCCTTGTATGATTGTGGCTCCTAAAACTACACATGATTGAGATTATATGAGCTCTGAAAACAACAACATAGGAAACTAGCAAGAGGATTCTCCTCCAAAACTGTCTAGCTTACTTTTGAATAATGGTGTTTTACTAAAGAACGGGGTATTGGAATAAAATAGTTAAGAAATATTTATCTTTGACTTGAATTTTACATTTCTACTTAATCAATCGTTGTAATGGTTACTGTCGGAGCACTTAAAAAGAATAAATCTCGGGGTAAATTTAATTTAAAACATTTAATTAACAGACAGCGTTACATTACAAATAAACAAAGACAAGCAATTAAACATTTACAGTAACAAAGAATATTAATGGGACAAGATCAATTTAGCTGTTTACTCGAGGAAAGTCCGACTCGCTCTGGAGGGAGTTCTCTTTCAAGCCACCAGGAGGCGGCAAGGCTGGAATATAGCAGTCCCGCATTTACGGAATATATTGTTCAACTACATCGTACAATTTCTTTGGCAGGATTTCTTGAGATTATCCTTATGAAACGGTTAATATTACTCGAAAATTGAATTTCGGTTTTTCCCCAAACAAAAAATTAGAACAAAATTTTCACAAAATTGTTCCGATCCTGTTTGAATTGTTAAAAATCAAAATTGTTCCAATACAAATTGGATTGGAACAAAAATGTCACAGTACTACACTTGCTGTCACAAAATCCCGATTATGGCTTTCGGGTTTTATGGCTTTCACCGTAAATTTTTTTCAATGTATATGAAAATGGTCTTGTCCTCATTGAATTAAACCATGGTAATATATCGTTTGCATGAAAGGAGAGATAGGAGTCTACGATTTTGTTTAGTTTGAGAGAGTATTTTACTAGAATTAGTTAGTGGTTTCATTAATTTTTAACGCACCTTAGCTATAGAATTATATATATAGACCAAAGCAACCAAAGTATATTGAAACAGAAATCAAAGTAAAAAATCCGTCCTGAAGACTTTTTCAAGGGTCATCATCAGACAGTGATTCCAAAAATAAGGAAATTTCTTCTGTCAACAGAATAGACTATAGTCCAAAAAAGAAAATCTACTGATGACCCGAAAAATTCCCCAATCCGAAGTCCAAGAGAAGCATCGAATTTACTAAAACACACACACAAAAAAAACACCTAATAATAAAACAAAGTAAAAATTCAAC
>JAOUZG010044037.1:4557774-4578704 GCA_026289955.1 Argiope argentata | reverse complement strand
TATATATATATATATATATATGAATGTGTGTGTGTTTTCTGGACGCATTTACTGATTAAATTACACTGATTGACAACCAAAATTAATAATTGTAATCTCAATAAAAGTTTTGTACCGTTTGAATTTTTAAAAAATTCAATGGCTTCCGTTTAAAGTGTATTTCTATTAAAGTATTTGTTCTTGTAGCACTACCAATTAAGGGTTAGTTTCAATTGGGCTTGATTTCTGAGACCGATTGAAGAATTTGCTAAAATTTGGAGAAAAGTTCATTAAAATAAAATAAGAATGATGTCTATTAAATTGAAAAAGGAGCGTTTTATGAAATAAAAGAGATAAGTCATGCCGTGACTCTCCAACCCTCCCGAAGACACATGTATTTAAACCACTGGGGCTAAATAACCAGACCGCCGCAATAGCAACACTGGTGAGAACTATGATTTAGTCCCAATGGCCATCACCGGCCACGGTACAACCCTTTCTATAGGAAGCACATGTCGTCATCGACGGTAGGGTCCTACCCCTACCTATTAGCGTACCCTTCAGGGTGGCGAGATCCAACCACCATCCTGGAAGCATCTCATCTTCATTTCGAGGTTCCCCAGGGTAAAAATATAGGAAATTTAAAATAGTATCAACTATATTTCAATATTTGTTTAAAAATAAGGCTCCATATCGTCGTTGACAATTTTCGCAACTACTGCGAATGGCGATATATCGCCATTCGACAATAAAAAGGCGGCATAAAAATGCTGTTATTCGTTATGACAAAATGGGGATTTTTAAGTAGTCAATTTTTGTTTTAGAGTCCTCGTTCACTTTTTTTATATATATAAACAACCGAATAATGTATTACGTAAAAAATAAAAACATAAAAATACTTTCTTATTTCTCTATTGAATTGATTTATATTTTCTAACTACAAAAAGTTGGATATCTTTCTTTATATTCTTAAGAATATACGTCAATCATTTTATTTTTAAAGGGATAAAAATGTAACTGTGCCGATCCCAAAATACATATTCAGAAAACATGCAAAGAAAGAGTTATTAAGATATTTTTATAGAGAGAAATTTTATTGCGAATATTCTCCATTACTATAGCAACCAATATTACCATATTCCGTGATTAAACATTATTAAAGAACGTTTTGGAGTCTCAAACATTCTTTAAAAATTGCTGAAGAATTTTTTTTATTACCGTCATTAGTAATTATATAGACCTATAAATATAGATGGAATACATATATATGGAATAGAACCGAAATATCTGTAAATGTATATGGAAGAATTAAATCTTTCACTATCATTTCCATTTACAGTTGTAAGTAAGAAAGATCCAGTGTGTTCACGAAAGAATAAGGCATTTTTTTTTTCTAAATTGAGAAAAATTTAATATTTATAATAAAATAATTCCTTTTATTATTTCGAATTTTGTTAATGCAATATCTAACATATGGAAGACTAGGAAAAACTGGCATTCTGATTTAATTGTGTTAGTAGGGTAAATCTGTTGCGAATCATCGAATTGATCATTACGTTTTATGATCAACTAACACACAGTGTTTTGAGTCTTTACTTCTGTAAATTATGATTGTTTTAGATTGATTAATACAAAATTGTTTATATTTTGAAATTACCTATTAGATTATGCTATTTGAGTATCAGATGACGGAATGGCCAACCTTAAATATTTTTACAAGCGGGTGGGCGCCGCGAAAATGTGCCGAAGATGGCGGCGTTTGGCGAGGAGCTACGCGCCAGCTTGGTTGGTTTCGTGAAAGGAATACTCTAGTAGCCTCAGGATCACTCGCGGTGTTTTGAGAAGTTTCGGGGGGCGCGCTTCCTCGGCTATATAAGGGGCGAGTAGCCGTATTCAGTCAGTTAGTTTTTTCCTTCTCGGGAGAGAAGCGTCTCGCTGGACTAGCGGATTACTTTTCTGACTTGTTATTAGTGATCTGTGTTTTCGTTTGCTGTTAACGTTCTATTATTGAGCTCGTTGTTTTTTACTGTTTACTGTGCTATACGATAGCTGTTTTGCAGTCTGTTTTTATTGTGCGCAAGGCTTATATTTACGCTGTTATTTATTGTTTACTGTGCTATACGATAGCTGTTTTGCAGTCTGTTTTTATTGTGCGTAAGGCTTGTATTTACGCTGTATGTGACTGTTGACTGCTGGATTGTGTTTATCTGAAGTTTTACTTTATCAAGCCATCCTGTAAATATCTGTAAACAAATTTGTTTGTGCTGTCCTCAAATAAAGTTCATTCAATCCGAGTCCGCTATGCTAAAAACGTAAGAATATCATTTATGTGTTAAAAACTGGGACATTTGGGAAACTATAGTAATAGTTCTGCTCCCAAATATGCTAATATTGTCTAAAAAAAGAACTCTTAGTAAAATTTGTAAACTTTTCAATAAAGCAGTGCTTTGATCTGCAGAATTAATTTATATTCATTTCGGTTCTGTTAAGAATTGCAAATACTAAATGAATTTTTGGGCAGTAGATGTATGAGTTAAAGCAACTTTTCTGAGAATCGATCCATTTGGCATATATCCAGGCAGTTATTTCATTTATTCCACTTACTTTAAACTGTCGTCCGTCGTTATTTCAACAGCTGTAAGGATTCCGATTCGTCATATGGTTTTATTTCTTCTATGGGAATGGTAAGTGTTTCCACTTTTTTTATTATTCATTGAATCATTTTTACCATCTGAACATACATGATTATGAAGCATCACATCTAAAGTCCTTCACTACAAAACACCATCAATCATTTAATCATCTTGAAGTCTAGGGTTTTATGTCAAAAGATTTCTGTTCTGTGAAACAAAAACTAGAAAGTGCGAGATTTCAATTAATATCATGAACCTACCCCATCTTACTATAATGTGTTACGTTTTTAGCGTAGCGGGTTCGAATTGAATGGACTTTATTTGAGGACAGCACAAACAAATTTATTTGCAACTATTTACAGGATAACTTGATTAAGTAAAACTTCAGAAAACCCAATCCAGCAGTCAACAGTCACATACAGCGTAAATGCAAGCCTTACGCACAATAAAAACAGACCGCAAAACAGCTGTCGTATAGCACAGCAAACAGTAAATCACAGCAAGCTCAATTATACAACGTTAACAGCAAACACAAACACAGCTCACTAATAACAAGTGAGAATCCGCTAGTCCAGCGAAACGCTTCTCTTCCTTGAGAGAGCAACTGCCGAATACGGTAGCCCGTCTCTTATATAATCGGCGAAAGAGCCACGAGAAGGAACGCGGCGCAGCCAGAATTATCTCGGGGCTACCAGAATATTCCCCTCGCCAAGTCAAATCGCTGGCGCGAAGCACCTAGTGAAGCGTCGCCAACGTTTTCACCTTCGGCGCGCGTTTTTGCCCGCTTGTAACAAATGCATTTATAAATTTCCGTAGGTTTAATTAAAATTAGACACCATCGAGACACCAAATAACAGGTGAATACGGTGCAGTCACTATTGCAAATTAATTTTGAACTCATCGACTTAACCTAGGGTAATTGAACGTGGGTTGTGTTGTTGTTATTATTTATTTTTTTCGTTTTAAAATCATCATCAGTTATTTAGCGAAGGCAAATAGCATCTGAGAGAAGATTTTATCTTTTTACCATCTTTTATTTTAAAAAGTGGAATAAGCTCTGATTGTCTACATTAGGTTTCCTAAGATTGGAATCGGGGAGATACCTGTTTTCGTCAGCAGTTTTCTGTGAATCCAGTTTAAATCTATTTCAAAGTAGATTATTTATAATGCTGCATTAAATTTTCCTTTGTAATGTTTTACGCAAACAATTAATTAAATCCCAAAATATGTGTTTTTAGATAATTCTTCATTATAAACTGCAACCAATTAACTTTTTAGGTACATTTGATGTATCGGAACGCTCTGTATTTGTTTGAATTTATGTTTCCATTTTTTTTGTAATTCTAATTAGTTTAAGTTATCTCAATAACATACAGCAGTGTATATTCTGAATTATAAGAAATAAATGAATTCTTACGTAAAAGCTACTGCCTTCACAGTTTAAAAAATGTAGTCAAAAGGTTAAAGTGCGGCCAATACCTGATAGTATTTGTAGTTTTAAAGCTATGAAAACGTAAATATCTGACATTTTCTTTTTACTAGCTGATATCTAGATACTAGCAGTGTCCGCACGGCGTTGCCCGTAGCATAGCATCTAAGAGGAGAAAATAGCTTTTAATTTCTATCTACCCTCCACCCGATTTGACAGAAGCATGTTACACAACATCAAACAAACATAAATATATATTAAGAAATTATCAAAAATATCTACAAAACAATTTTTTATAGTACGCATTCAGAAATATTTAGACTGTTACAAAGATAAAAATATGATATAACCGTAGACAAAACACACCACTTCGAGGTTGGATTTCCTTCCTTTCGGTGTAATGAGATTTGAATCGCTTATTGAAATTTAGACGTCAACAAAGAAATGTAACGCATATGCATACCACAGCTCATGCTATTTGCACATGAACAATTTGAGGTTTTCGCGCATGCATGATAAATTAAAATCGCAATTATAAAATTCCCCTTTTTTGTTTTGATATGATTTTAATGCACTAAAACCTTCCCCAATAAAGACTAAAAAATTGTATAAATATCTCCAACATCCGTTAACAATTTCTCGGCCATCTTTCTGGCACAGAGATAGCTCGTCTTCCTCGTGTTCAAGGAGTCCCGGTTCGGGCATGGTTGTTCTTCTGTGTGCTATCTGTGAGATGTGTGACTGCCCCCCCCCACTGTAAAAAGGGCTGCGCAAGTAAATGTGGTGAGTGTGTAGCTAAGTCGTACTCTTGACCCTAGTTGGCGCTACTTCAAAAACAAGGGACACTCCTTTCGACATAAATCTGCTGCTGTATCAGCGGTGGGCTTGTCCATAGGAAGTGCCATAAATAACAACAACTATTCCTCGAGTTTTTGGGGTTCCAATATACAGACGCTATCTGGAGACTTCATTTTATACTACGTATAGATTAATGAGAAAATAGTATTGTCTAGAATTCTTTATCTCTAAATTGAAAGATATTTTAAATGAATGCTTAAGGATAATTTGTTTATATTTGCGTTCTTTCAGTTCATGGCTGCCCAACTCTAGCTGCTCGAGAAGGTAGCTACCTCGTAGAGCGAAACGGCAGTGCGGCTATCTACGCATGCGGCAGCAATCGGGTCTTCAATGATACGCAAGAGAGCATGCGCTTCCTACAATGTATAAGAGACCACCACTGGAATGACACATTGCCACCTTGTACAGGTAAGTGCTTCTATTTTATTCAGTCTGAATAAGAAATGAATTATTCCAATATTATTCAACACATTGGTAACTATGGCATTCACCAATGTCTTTGTAGAATGAATAAAATTTTGATAAATAAATGTTTTTCAATTTCACCTTGTTAGGATGGTTTGAAAAAATCTCGGTGCAGTCAAAACGTATTTTTTCAACATTGTACTAACGTGTAATATTTGACCGATATTTTGCTCTTGGTGATTACATTTAAGAATTTGAAGAAAAAAATATATATTCTCCTACAAAAAATATATTCTCTAATAAATCACCTACTCTCCATTTTCCGTTTATAATACGATTCAATAAAATATAATTTATGATCACATGGGGTATTTATTTTTTCAAAAATATCGATCTGTCTTCTTTTTAAGTTCATGGTTTTTTCAAATTTGTTATCACTAAATACTGTAATTTTCTTTTTTTAAGGTCGTGAGGTCTTTATTAAAAGTTTTATTATTTCTGCTATGAGGAAATGATGCTGTCTTTGAAACACCACAGCAATAAAATATACACCTGCAAACTGGTGTTAAGTTTTGAAGTCACACGACTTCAACTAAACAAACCGAGACATTTGAACTTAAAGTACTTAGTAACCTCAACAAGGTAAACAGACAAGTTATGAAAGAATGTATTTTTATTTTTACTTCCTCGTCAGACAAAAGACAGCTTTTCTAAAAGCTATGAAAACGACGCATTCTCGGTATTGTACCCATATTTGAAATTTGTTTGTTAACTTGAGTTATCCTATTATTTTTCTAAAAAAATAACCAGTGACTAGTGTTCCAGAATTATCGCATTATCTTTTATATTATTCTTTTAACGTGACTACACAATTTTGTGATTTAATGCTTTATTTTTTTCCCTCCTCCAAATGCATTGTTATCGAATTTCAAAGAATGCAGCTTATAATTTTTAAGGAAATTGTTAATGTTGAAAAGTTTCGAATTGTTAATCAAAGGTCAAAATGTTTTTAATTACTATTTTACCCAAATATTTACAATAAAAAATGTTCTTTTTTGTCACATTTTTGTTTAACTTCTGCGATATTAAACTATATAATGATTTAATTTTTAAAAATTGCTAATCAAGAAAAATTTAATATTCACTAATTTTTTGTTGGTGGAAATTAGATGATACAATCATAATTTTATATTTTTCTGAGTTTATTTTTAAAAATCAATTATAAGGAATTATTAGTATCAACTTCTGAGAAAACTTTTTACCAAGATAGTCCAAAACTGTTCATTATACTGCATTTTGTCCCCTTTTCTTTTTCAGAGAATAATTCTAGTTATTAATTTCTCATTTATTTGCACTTCTACCAGATGCTATTATGACAGATTTATTAGAAAAAAAATATACCGATTAGATGATTTATTTAATTGAATTAAAACAGCGGATTTGAAGCTACCACAATAGGACCACATTTAGAGACGACCTTGGAATCTATATGATTAGATGGCAATATCATCCTTTTATCTGCTATGACGATTGATCTCTTTTGAGGTCAGTCGTCATAATGATGTGTTAAACGTAGTAAATTTAAGTCTTCTACATCATGTATTAAATCAGTGATAATTCAAACTGACAGCACGAGAAAAGCTACAAAGTGTATTCCTGTGCACAATTAAACGAACAGTATTGAATGAATTTGATTTTGATGTTATTAAAAGTATTTTAATATCGATAGTTCGTATTTTGTATAAAATCCAGAAGCACATTTTTCTGAAATTTTTTGGCACATTCTCTGATAAAGGTACTCCTTTATTAGTATCGGTATGCTATTATGAAATACTAGTTACGAAAGAGAGAATAATTGTGAGATATTTAACGATTAATCGTTAACCCTTTGCAGTTCGAAAAAATAATTAAATGCAAAACTATTCGCTTAATACAAAGATTTGTTTATTGCTATGAAAAATAAATATATAAAATTTCTTTGAAAAATTAATTTACATCTCTTAACCATTATGAAGGCGTTTTTAATAATTGAATTTGAAAAATAAATGAATAAAACGTCAAAATGATGCACAGTCTTAAACATCGAGTCACACTCAACATCGGACCACAAAGGGTTAAGATTCGCTTAATACTCAATCATTAGAAAATCGAATATGAATCTCGGATGCCTTTTTTGCCGTCCGATTCTCACCAAAACTGAAGATAGAACTATAACTATAACTATGTACTGTAATCACAAAATTCCATACTAAATCTAATATATTTAAATCATTCGTCTCTGAATCATTGCGATTACATGTTTGGGAAAAAGAGACCTATGCAGAGTCAATTTCTCAATGGATTTGGTTCGAAATTTAACTTGGATCTAAACTTTAGATGTTAAATATATATATCAAATTTTATTCATCTACTGTTCTCTGCTCTGCAGTTAACGTATTAATTTATATTCGGATAATTAAGCAGAAAAACTTCTTTAGAATGAATTTCCAATAACATTTTATAGAAAACTACCAATGTAGAGATAATGCCTCGTATGACATCCATCTAGCTCGAAGCTTTTTTAGAGTTGTTCGCAGACCGACAAAGGGACAGGTAATTTCATCTTATCACAAGAAGACTACATTTTTTCCTTTGGATTCGAAGATTTTCAGTGTCATTTTTTAATTAAGTGTTGCTATTTTTCAATTCCTACTATTAGTTCAAACTCTCCCTATATATATACAGGGTGTTAATTAATTAGTGTCGGGTTTCCGTACCTCATGACTTTCGAATAAAAAAATATCACGCAAAAACCGATTACGTATTCGTAAATTACAACTCAAAGAATTTTACGTGGCAACAATGCGATCTTAGCGCATTCCCTGTCTGGGTAATTATGTCGTC
Organism: Argiope argentata; assembly: GCA_026289955.1. Classification (NCBI taxonomy): domain Eukaryota; kingdom Metazoa; phylum Arthropoda; class Arachnida; order Araneae; family Araneidae; genus Argiope; species Argiope argentata. The sequence goes on along the minus strand of JAOUZG010044037.1, from coordinate 4,570,517 downwards.
ATAAATAAAAATGGCGACCGTGCAAGAAAAAAACAATGTGTGTATTGGAGTTTTTCGAAACTAAATTAGTCATAACCACTCAACGTCGCTTCGACAATAATTAATGAACACCCTGTATATCTAGTTCACATTTTCAATCGTTAATAAAATACTTTTTATTCATTCAATCAAGTTGAAATAAAGTTTTGGATGACACTCGATATTAATAAATTTTTTTTTCAGACGTTAATCAATTTGGTTAATATTTTATTAATTAACTTAAAACTAATTTTCCCTCCATAAATCATTAAGACTTCAACTTTTTCCCCCTACGCCAAAACGGTTAACATGTTCCCGACCGATTATTTCAAACGATTCCTTCTATTTTCTTAGTGTGCTGCATATAAAATTAAACATGGTTAATTAATTGATTTTTCGGATATCATTTGAAGTAGGTTTGAATAAAAATAAAACATAATAAAGGATATGAAACATTTCTAATCTGTATTGCTTTACTCCTAATGGCGTAGAAAATTTACGCATTTGCGTTGCCCCTATTGGTGTTGAAAATTTACACATGCACAGTGTGTTCTATTTTATACGGATACGAACTTGATTTTTTTTTGACCAGAAGTAATTTTTTTGATGAATTATTTATATTAGTTGTATTTATTTAATAAAAATTAACTAAAATAAAAGTTTTCTTTGTGGTTCTAAGTAGGGGTTGACTTAATTTTTTTTATATATATTGCTTGTTAATTATTAAATGTATTAATTGTTGTTATTTTTGGCATCATTCAGAAATATGAAAAGAATTAGCTTTCAATCTTGACATTTCATATTTACATTATTATTTTATTGATATACCAAATACATCTAAAACAGTCCGATTCTTGCTCCTCGTTTCAGTTATGGAAGAGACGACGACAACCGCAACGACGGCTCGTCCGATTCCCAGCACCCAGAAAGATGTGCAAAATGTTACGACGGCAATTTCCACTAATGGGACATTCATTCTGGCTTCTTGGGACAAAAGTGCAAGTTGGGTGGAAGGTAAGAAAAAAACATAAATAATTTATTTTATAAATATATACGAGGCATATTCGGAAAGTAAGTACCGTTTTTTAATAAATAGAACAAAACATTTTTTTTTCAAACAAATTTTATTATTACATGAAAGACCAAACCTTAAACTATTTTTCTACGTAGTTTCCACCAATGTTCAAACACTTGTCGTAGCGAGTGACGAGTTTTCCTATGCCTTCCTCGTAGAAACTTGCCGCCAACGATGATAAACACGACTGCACGGCATTTTTAACCTCCTCGTCGGATCCATAGCGCTTACCACCTAACTCACGCTTCAAATGCAAAAACAGGTGGTAGTTCTCTTTGATTTTTTCATCAACTTTCCGTATCAGATCGTCATTGACAAGAGAACGCCGACCACTCCGAGCCTCATCGTGAACATTTTTTCGACCTTCATTAAACATTCTAACCCACTTCCGCACCATTCCATCACTCATCGCGTTTTCACCATACACTTCTTTAATTTCACGGTAAATTTCAGCCGGTTTCACATTTTTTGCGTTTAAAAAACGGATAACAGAACGAATCTTACAGTCGGCGGGATCAGTAATTGTCTTAAACATTTTAAACAAGCACAGCGAACTGGAAACACAACCTACAGCGTCCAAAATGGCGTCAGTTGAGAGTCAGTGAACAAGGAAGACTAGTGCGCATGCGCAGAACGCCGATCGCAGTGCTGCAGCGGCAGTATAATGAAACGGTACTTACTTTCCGAATATGCCTCGTATAATGGTGAGAAAATGTAAAGAAAAATATAAATGATCTTTAGTACAAAAGATTTCTACTTTGTTTTCTTTAAAATATTTTTTTTTAAAAATATTATGCTTAAAAAAACCCACTTAGTAAAGCTTTTAGGCTGGCATTTAATTGATAAACTATGATAGGCACAATTCAAACCGAAACGAAAATTCTATAGGGCAGTGTAAAAAAAAAATTGAATTGAAATGGCGATAAACCGCCAAGTTTGGCGCCCTATCTACGCTCGTGAGATTTCCGGTCTGGATTCTTGATGTTATGGATTTTGGAAGCGTGCTTGTGTTTTGATTATTAAAGTTATTTCGAAATAGAAATAATTATATTTTTTTCAGGCTGATTATTCAACAAGAGCTACCAAATTTAGCATGTAGTTAATTCTTGATAATACGGGACTTAATAAGGAATGTTTTTTGTAAATTCTAATTGGATTTTTTTTATTAGAAATTAATCGTAATTGTAATATTTTTCTTTTAATAACTTCTAACCATATTATAGCACAAAAAACAAATTTTTTAACAGCTTTAAACTTTATTAAAATTAGTCTTTCAATTGCATCAGTTTTATTCGCGTCCAACTTTTTTTTTTCTCAAATTTAATAAATATTTCAAATACATTTTATAACGTCTTTCCTTATTTCAGTAACTGGATTTATACTACCGCGTGATTTTAAATGCATTTTGTGTGCATATGAGTGTTAAATGCATTTCGTGTGCGTATGGGTATGTTAAATGCAATTTTTTGTGCGCATTGCAGCTGCTGTTTAGTTAAAGACAATTTTTGAAAATAAAAATTCAGATAGTTGAATCAAGCTTATAATTTTCACATGCTCGGACTAATTTCGTATTTCATTCATTCATTTGTTTTGCATTATAAGCGTTAAACTAATTTTTGTATATTTATGATAATTGTTATTATTTATCATACCATTTGTAAATCTTAATTTATATTCATCACGACTGTGACTTCATTTATTTAGATTAACCTACATCACGCGGAGTTGTGAACTGGTTTCGCTTAATTTACATTAATATTCCTTTTCAATGCATTCTCTACAGGCGCAAGTCCCTAACAACATTATTACAATGGATATCTTCACAATATTGTGTAGCATTCAGAATATCGAACAACAACATGACGATGTACAATATCTTGTGCCAACAGGATCAGGAAAGTTGTTTTGCAGTGGAAATGATAATTTTGAATCGTATTCAGTTGATAAGGTTGACAACGGATCTACACTCAGTACCCAAAACAGCATCAGGATATTTGATCCGAACATACTTAGCAGAGGATAAATCCAAGCCTTTGCTTCGTGTTACCTGAAGGACGATTGATCATCTACGTCAAATTTAACGGATTACATAAAGGATCACCAATGTATTACATAAAGGATCACCAAGGATCACCAATGTGGCGCTAGGTTCATAAACCAGATAACATCTACGATACCGAAGTCGACTTTTGTATTATGGTCATGTAACTTGACAACAGGCCCTAGCGTCGCTGGTTCGTATTGCGACCTTCAATCGATACATTGGTGACTTTGGCAACGCAGCCTCTTGCAACAGTCGTGGCGCCATCTACCCGCAGCAAAAACAAAGTCGTAAAACTTACCAGACGCAAACAAACAAAGCCTCCACCCCCACTTCACGCAAGAAAGCAAAGCAAAGTCGCCAGACGCAAGTAAGAAACCAAAAGGAAAGTCGTCGGACACACTTGACTCAAGCAAGCAAAATCAGAGTCGTCAGCTTCAAGCAAGCAGCAACTCGTCATAACGCTTAGTCTATAAAAATCGTTCGTCTCTTCGCCGACTCATTGGTGGGGGGAGTACTGTGGTGCAAGGTTCAAAAGCCAGATAACATCTACACTACCGAAGTCGATTTTTGTATTATGGTCATGTTACTCGGCTATGGTCCCTAGCGTCGCAGGTTCGTCGACCTTCTCTCGGTACAAATCTTTATTGAAATCAGTTCTGAAGCCGAGACTTTATCAACACACCAATGTGGCTTCAGATTTCTGACTCGAGCATCGTGGATAGGAGACATGATTCTATCAAAATTTTCTCGGGTAATAAGTGGAACTTTGTGTGTGGAACCAAAAGTAGTCATTTGGGGGCGAATTTAATGTCATATTATTTTGTCTTTTAGGTTACTGTGCTATTTTGGAATGAGCTTTGATTAGATTAGTTAAGTTATATCAGCAATCTGTTTTAAAGCAACACTAGGGCTATTTTGGGACGGACCTCGTAGTCTTGAACCGCGGTCAGATGACTGGGACGATACCTGAGCTGGCAACCCCTCTCCACCCCACACCAGCGGGAGGACGTTTGGTCATGGCAGATTTAACGTGAAGTACTGACCCCCTTAAACAACTTTTATTCAGTCGAATCGGGAATACGACTCGCGAATCATGACTTACCACCAGGCCATTGCGTCCCCACTTCGTTTAGAATGATGGTCACATCTAAGGAGAGGGATTAAAACCTCTTTTTTATCATAACATACCGCGGTCTTTCGTTACCGGTGCTTATAACACTTAGTTATCAAATCAGTTGGATGAACATAGATGATGGGATGAAAATTAACACTGGTGTTACAGGTACAATGGATAAATGTTAGTTCGTTTTCCACTTAAACTGATCTGAATCGATACTGTAATTCTAATTATTTATATATAAACCTTGAACAGTTAACAGGTATGTTCAACCATTAGGAACTAAATGGTATTATTTTCTTTTGCAGATATCATAATACCATGTGTATTAGTAGGTGTTCTAATCTTCGGAAATATTATAGTCCTGGTTGTTATTTTCATTATCAGAAAGTGAGTATTATTCATTGAGATTTCTCATAATTTTTCGATAAATGGAATTTTAACAGACACTAAACATTTCAATTAAGAAATAAAATTCTTTATTCATATGTAAAGAGATCACTATTCTTCTGATGGAAAGTGTTTTATTTTGAAAATTAATAAGTAAAAAGTTATAAGTAAAAGTTAATTCGTAACTAAATCTTTTTGATAAAGACTTGCTTTTTTTCTTTTAAGAAAACTAATTAAATAACTAAACTGGATATACTATTATGTGCATTGATCTATTGCATATTCAGCAGTTACAATACAATTTCTTCAGCTTTCTGCATTTTATTTAATTTGCATTGCAAAAATCCCTGTCTCATCAAAATTCAGAATTCTTCACAGAAGGTCTGTAATAGTAACAGAACCTTGATGTGAATCTTTGGTGAATCAAAAGTTCTCGATAAAAGAGCTTGATGAGTAAAATTGATATCAATGAAAAATAATTACTTTATGCAGTTGAATTAGAGAGTAGAAAAAAGGACATTTATTCTAAAATCATAAAAAAATATCATTCAAAAGAAGTGAACATATTCTTTAAAAAATATGAATTGAATATTACATATATTGCCATCTATAAATATTATAAGAAAAAAAATTCAAATTTTCAATGGAAATATCTATTTTTCTAAGAATGTTTCAAAAATTATTCCTGAAAACCAAATTTAAATAATCTTGGTCTATTCATATTAAAATCATGAGCTAATGAATTTTTAGCCCTTTAATTTTAGTCTCATAATGTTTTAATATTCATTAATACCTTTAAAATTATAATCTTAGTACCCATGCATGATATGTCTTCTTTTTTTCTCCCTGTGACTGTATATTACCACTTAATATTTACACAGTTAAAGAATCATAAAGATAGTATTTAATGTTTTTTTTTCTTCAAGTTATTATATAAATTTACATGTGTTTGAAAAAAAAAATGTCCAGTCGTTTTTTCTGGGTTGATTAAATTTTTTAAATTGTACACCTTTTAAAAATAAATATTAAGTTACAAACTTCAGATTTAATTTATTAATAAGGAAAATTTAAAAAAAATATTTCAAAGCACAGTTTGATATAAAACCATAAATTATATTTCTTATTATGTATTTATATATGCATTTGGTTTTATTGAAACATTTTAATTGTAAATAAATGCTGTTTAACCTTTTAATACATACAGATTTTTACAGGATTCTAATATCATTGAAGCATGTTTGATATTTAGGTAATATTTAAATAATGGTAAATAGTATCCTGGCAATTTTTCAAAGATATTAATTGTAAAAAAATATGAGCATGCTGTACTTAATGCAAGACCCCCCCCCCTCCAAAGCCTATTGTAAATTAAGACATGTATTAAAAGAAATATAGAAATGTACTTAATCTGAATTTTACAGCAAAATCAACAGACTTAATTCTATAAAAACATGAATACTTATAAACAGCTCTCATTCTAATTTCAAAATAGCTAGAAAAGATCCAAGACAAATTTTTATCTTTATTTTTTTAGTCCTAAGCTGTTTAATAAATGTTCATATCATAGCAAGAGATATAATAGCAAAAAATATATATTTAAGATAAAGTTTTAAAATGTTTATAATATTAAATGAAACAACTTAACACTTTGCTGACCGGTGACGAGTTAACTTGTCATTGCACTTGCATTATCTGTTTCTATTTATAACACCGAGGGCAATATAGAACATTGCAAAAACTGGGCGTATCGTGTTTAGTCTTGTCCGCTCTATAACAGAAAAATTACTTTTCCTAGTATTTACATTTTTATTAGAATTTTAGTAAAATTCCAAAAATTTCAACCATGACAAAACATATCAGCGAAGAACTTTTTGATGTAAAAATATGTCCAAAGTTTAATTTCGTTTCATTCAGTATAAATAAAATTATTGGAGTTTTTTTTAGAACACTTTCATATTTAATTACAAAAAAGTAGCCGGGGACATGACATAGTTTCTGTGTAAAATTGCCGGTCACCAAAGTGTTAACTTATATTGAAATAATTTTTGTAACAGAAAAGTGGATTTATGTTTTATGTGAATAGTAACATTGTGAATAAACAAAATGAAATCGAAGTCAATTCATGTATGGTTGTGAATTAATTCAACTAACTTGTTTTATTAAAATTTGGACAAAACACTATCATTTATATGCTCTTGCAAGTGGATTAGTGAATGTGCAGAAGGCAATCTAGCATATACTGTTTAAGAAGTTTCACATGCATTTAAAAAAACAATGAAGTACCTATATTTCATAAAATACAAAGTTGAATACTATAAATACTCTATTTTCTTTAACAGAAAACAAAAAATTCCTGATGATGAGTTTGAAGACCTGACTGAGCAACCCAAACCACAACAACCATCCCATGCTGTAGAAGAAGAAACAAATGAATAGAGAATTAAGTGGTTTAAGTCATACCATTCTGCCAAATACCTGTTCAAAATGCTCTGCGATACTTTATAACTTATTCATGTACAAGATGTTTTAAGAGAATAGTGACACTAACTTATTGTGAAAAGTGATGTATATTATATATGTGGAAAAAAATATAAATGTACTGAGTTTTTGTGTAAAGTAGTCTACACTCAAATGTTTGAATGTCACGGTACATGTTTTGTGATATTGATTCTATTTGATGTTGGCATTTAAAAACTTCAATTTCTACACTTTGTACTAGTGAAATGCAGCTTTGTTTCGAAACTAAAATGCTAAAGCGTCTATTTTTAGTGTTTTTCTAAGATAAAAGGAAATTTACCCTATAATTTGACATAAAGTTACATGATTTCATTGTGTATATTTCATCAATTCATTGTTCAAATCAAAAAGGGGCCCAAAGGACTTAACACATTTTCACATTGACTTCTCTTTAAAAAAACCCAATGTGATTCATTGCTAAGTACTGCCATGTTCCTTTATTTCCTACAGTTTGTTTATGAAGAGTATTTATAACGCCTTCATGTTGCACATTTTGCATTGCAGCGATATTCATTTTGGAAATGTTATGTAGCAAGTAGCATTTTTAAGCGGTTTGATAAATTCTATAAATTAGTTTAAAAGCATATTTATCAAATCTTTTGTCAACCTTTGGTTGTATGATTAGCTATTTTCTTGTCAAAAATTAGATAATGAATTGGTTTTAAAAAACCCATTTAAGTCCAAGTTAAATTGTATCAAATGGCAATTATATCTTCTATTTCAAAAAATATAGCTGAGGAAAGTTGGTCATTTTGTTCCAAATAGTTTTTTTATCATAAGTAGTAAATGATAATCATTGTTTCTAGTATCTTTTGCAGGTGAGTTAAAAAAAGTTTACTGAAACTAAAAGAAGGCAAATACGACAGAAATTTCTATTCACTTGAATAAATGCATTATAAAGGAAAACTGTATACGGCTACCCAAATTATTTTCAATTGAGGTAATTGCATAATATTGTCGCTAAATTTGAGATACGACAACTGCATGTACAGAGTGGTTATAGTTAAAAGTTTCACTTTGAATTGGTCACAAAAGAAAAACTTCTCAATAATTTAAAGGTAGTCAAGGGATTTTTTTTCTTCTTACTGTCAGGAAGAAATGGTTCTGTAAGCAATATTGTCAAACAAATCAAGACATGAAGATATTGATATAAATATCTTGAATCATTTTTGAAATGCACTACAAAGTATGTTAAGCACATATTAATGTATCATGTCTTATTTTGTTTAAAAATATTATAAACAGTGCTATTCTTCCCCTCCCCCATGTTTTTAAAATTTTGCAGGAAAGGAATTTCTATGCACTCTTTTAAACTATTACAAAGTTTGATAATATTTAGTTCAATAATTTAATTATAACCACACTGTATATTAAAGATAATGAATACTTATCTATAACATATTTGACATTTTTTTAATGTTAAAGAAGGCAAATCGAACAACTAACATTAGACAAAAGAAATACTTTTTTTATACTCAAGGAGAGAATATGCTGTTATCTTTTTAACTTGTTTATCTAAGTTTATGTGAGAAATGAATAATGTCCTAACAAAAAAAAAAGAAGAAATGTTCTAAAAAAACTATATTTTATGAAATATTTAAGAAAAAGATTTATTTTCACATCAGATCAAAAATTTGTTAATACTGGAATTTTGAATATTGACCAAAGTATCTTTTTACAATTTGTATGTCACATTTAAATAGAAAGATCAATTATAATTTGAAAGAAGTATGCTAAATAATTATAAGAGGCTTAAAATCTATGTCAGCAACATTATTTAATCATTAAAAATATAATTATATATGATTCTAAAATGATATATACTTATTCGATTGTAAATATTACAAATTGGTCTAATCCCCTTCTTTATGTATAAACCAAAAATTGTAGTAGATTTCATATATTTTGAGCTATGCAAAAGAAGTTTATAATTGTTGCAATACCTTGTATTGAAAAATATTTTTAGTATATAAGTAAAGTTCTGCTATGGAAAACCCATTAAAGTATTACTTAAATATATGTCTGTTTCTTATTCTTACCTTCATTATACACACTTTGAGCATCATACTTTTATTAATAAAATACATAAACAATATATTTTATAAAAGTTGTTAAAATATCTACAAAATATATCAAACTTGATAAATACATATATAGCATCAGTAACCATTTTTAAATTATGGCAGTGAAGTCAAAAAACGATTATAATCCTTAACTATGATTTATAAATATAAGCAGCAAAAGATTAAATTGATGTAAAATAGACAGTTTAACCATCTTATTGTTGCATTTAAAGAAATATGCCCATTGTATTAAGGGCATATCAAGTCAAGAATAGATTATAGCATTTTGTCATACCTTCTTTCCCTATTTTATATTACAAAATAAAATAAATGCATTGCTATTTTGCGATCATAGGACAAATAAAATAGAGTTAAAATATTTATAAAAAGAGAAAAGTATATAAGTAATAAAATTAACTAAATTAATGAATATATAGTATGTAGGTGAATTGGACGTATTTTCATATATTAAATTGGATACAAAATGTGATATATTTATATAACATTTGATAAATATTTAAAATGAGATTTTTAACAAAAAACATATATTAAAGTAAAAACATAAAGTAATAAAAGTTGTATACAAATAACATACAGTACAAATTATATGTCGTACACAGAGAACTTGAATAATAAAGATATATATACATACACCATTCTGTAATCAAGCTGCTCTTGTATATTAAACCAGAATCACAATTGTATCTTATGATTTGTAATATTTTGAATTTGATTCAAGGCACTTTAACAACCCATTTACCAGTATTAAAATAAACAACTCATAATCTAGTATGGTAATGTACATCATTAAATGAAGAAGCATTTGATCTCCTTGCCCTTTTAATTTGGTTTATAACATAGACAGCAAACAAAACAACAGTCACCTAAAACAAAAAAAAAAGAGTATTAAAAAGATTTTTATGTAATGAAGATTCAGGGATTTTAATAAATTAATAGAAATGAAATTTAAATAAATGACTGTCATATGAATAGATTTAAAATCAAATACTTGATTATTAAATGCATTGTTCATTGATTAAAAATTGGTAGAAAACAATTTTACAATGCTTTATAAAATTTCATATTTGCATTACACAAATTAATATAGTGTAAAAACTAATAAAAAATACAGCATCTTAAATTCACTAATACAAAGTAATTCAGAAATTATTTCTTGTTGTGTTTATGTTCTTTTTAAATATATCTGCTAATTGAAATGTTAATATACTTTTTAAAAATAGAAAAATTAGCATTTCTTTAAAAAAAATGGTAAATAATTTTATCAAATTTATAATTTAAGTCTTGTATAACTAATAGTGACTAATCCTCTGACTTCTGAAGATAGTCAAAACCTAATAATTGTTTAAAAGCAAGGAGGCTCAATCTATTCAAGGTCATTTAGTTAAAAATTTTGCAAATGAACAATTGAAGTCAAAAATACAACACTAACTTGAATTGCATAAATATTGTAAGAATTCTTATAAGGAAAGGCATTCTTAAATTCTTGTATTTTCCAGAGAGACAAAGACTAAGCAGAAATTATTTAGTGTAAAAAAATCAGGATATTTTACTATGTTTTCGCATATAGCATATTTCTACAGGATAGACTATTGGACTAATAGCTATTAAATTTGCTTTCTTAGGTTCTCTTCAAATAAAGCCGTTTTCAAAATCTTATTTAAAAATGAAATACAATCTAACATCAAAAGTGAGGCTAACTTTTGAATATAATACCCATAAGAAATTCAAGATTCAATACTGACTTTAAAAAATCTCAAATGGCAATAATTATAGCATTTTAAAAAATAAAAGCATTATAATGGATCTTTGTGCAATAACAATGTTACTAAAAATTAAAACTAAGCATACTATTGTTATACATTGCTATATGCCTTTAATTATATTTTGAAATACTGGCGAGCAAAAGAATTTACATCAATAAGAATAAAGGATTGCAAAATTAAAATTAGTTTAAAAACAATGAATATTTTATTAATGGTAGATAATTATAAAATTTTGAAGGAAATGCATTTTGGAAAAATACATATGCAAAAGAGTAAATTATAATGATATTTGAGTATTAAATTTAAAGGGACATTTTTAATGATATTTAAGTATTAAAAAATACCAGCATAAGGTTATTTCCCATTATAATGAGAAACACAGTAGGAATATTTTTTAAATATAAATAATTTAGATAACTCTCTCTTACTTGTAGTAGCAAAAGACCACCTAAACTAGCGATCCAAATAATCTTATTACTGTAAAACCAGTCCACTAATTTTTCCTTACATCCCATCTAATAAAAAAAATGAAATAATCATTAAATTCAAATTATTTGAAGCCTTAATAGATAACAAATATTGAATTATAAATTGAAACATTAATAGATTTTTAAAAAATGACTTCTTATAAACAAAACGTATAATTTTTGATAGTTAGTGAATGATTCATTTTTCATTTCATTTTCAAACAGCTAAAGAGTAATTTTAGGTTGACACAATGGAATTGTACCGATTAAAGGTTGCGATACGAACCTGAGACGCTAGGGCCGGTAGCCGAGTAACATGACCATAATACAAAAGTCGACTTCAATGTAGTAGTTGTTATCTGGCTTATAAGGCTAGCGCCACAGAATCAATGAAACATGAGAAGTTATTTGTAATGTAAGAATACAATAAAAAGCAAATAATTATATACTTTTCTTGTAATAAATAAATTCGTATACAAAATTTAATATTACTAACTTACTAATAAGCAAATTCAGTAAAGATTGGTGGCAAATTCAGTAATGGATGGTGCTTCCTGATTAGGTTTCCATCCCATAGTGCATTGCGTTCGTGATTTAAAATGAGATGAGATGCTGTTCGGTAAGGTGTGCGTGTGTTAATGCCTTAACTTTCCTTTGATACATGTTTTTGTTTTGAATGAAATGTGATCAATAAAGAAATTTTCCCGAAAACATATGTCCTTTTACTTCCTTTGAAAGGATCATACTGATCTTCATTCCACCACATTAGCACCAAACGATAAAGAATTTCTGATGCAAAAGATGAAACGAAAGTGAAGTCGTCCCGACGATGACATGAAAATTTTAAAGGCCAGCTACAAACAGTGAGACGAAATTGAAACGTGTCGTCCTTCTCATATATTTGAATCTATGATAATGTTTTGTTTGTTTCTGAGCTAATTTACATTTTTAAAGCTCCTGTCACGTCATGTTTGATAATTATTCTATGAAAATAATTTAAAGAAGAAAAAAGGTATTAGCCGAGGGATGAAGTTGTAATATTTGTGTCACTTTTATCGAAATTCATCAAATTTTTATTTATTTTTTCGATAAAAAAATTTAAGTGAGAAAACAAATTATTAGCTGAGAAATGAAATATTGTTTATGTCACTTTTATCGGAGCCAACATGATTTTTTCTTTGTTATTCGCTCATAATTTTGTTCTCTAATATTAAAAATGAATGTGTGTGTGTGTGTGTGTGTGTGTGTGTGTGTGTGTGTGTGTGTGT
>JAOUZG010044037.1:4547181-4557764 GCA_026289955.1 Argiope argentata | reverse complement strand
GTGTGTGTGTGTGTGTGTGTGTGTGTGTGTGTGTTGGTGCTCTACATACCACACCGTTTGACCTACAGTTCCTAAGATTATCATATGAATACCATGAAAGATTGGAAATATGCACTTCAGAGCTATTTTTTTTTAAAAAAAAATAAGCAAAATTTAGACGTTTTTCTACCATAACTTTTAATATTCCAACACAAAACTGGTTTTTGCATTGTTTAAAAATCTTTAAATTTGTCTTTTATATGAAACTAATTTAATCATCGTGCGAATTTTCGGTAAATTTTAGCTTTTTAAAAATTGCTAAATTTTCAACGATAGATTACATTTTGATTAAAATTGTTTCATTATTTCATCGTATGTTAAATCGCTTGATATTCTCCCACTGTTGAAAGAAAAGAAACACGATTATGCTTCATATCAGTGTGACGAATAAAAAAGTAAAGGTACAATATTCGAAATTTAGAAAATGGATGAGTTGAAAATAAGGAACTGGTTTTTTAACCGCCACCAGAAAGGTTCATTTACATAAAATAATATGGCTTTTAATATCAGTAAATTTGGCTGAATAATCATGAATTTATAACTAAGCTATTTATTTTAAATTAAATATAGTCATTGAATTAAACATAGTCATAATATAGTCAAATATAGTCAATAGAAAGAGGTGGCTTATGATAAATAAAAATATTCTTCTTATATCTTAATTTGCGCTTACATTTTACAACATTTCAATTTTTGAATGTAGATATAAATCTAGTGTCACAAGAATAACTAACTAATATCAAGTGTTACGTTATGTTAATGTAAAAAGAGTACGATTTCCTAAAATATATAGAATGGATATCAACTGCAAATAAGGAGCATTGAAAATATTCTTCTTCCGGTACAAAAATGTTTTATGGATAATTTTACATTACATTCATTTGATCTAAAATTAGGAAGGTATTTGTATACTAAAAAATATGGAACGATTTCCTTTTTTTTTTCTGTTGCCAATTTTTGAATACTAGATAAACGATAATTCATTCTTTTACAAAATAATTACCACCTCTCAACATGGGAACAAGAATAATCTAAAGCATTGTAGCAAATGTAAAGCAAATGTATGAATAAGATTACAGAATTTAAACAACTTAAAATTGATAACAAAATCCCATTCTACACACTTCCGATAAAGGCACACATCTCTATCACCACTAGTAATAAAGAATGAGTATACTATGAATGTGTGCTAGTGCTCTACAGACCAGAATCTAGAGTACCTTAATCTAGAGTTACCAAATTTGGCATATGCAAACTTAGGAAGAAGTAAAAGTATAACGAGTAATACTTTTTTAGTTTTATTTTAATGCCAACTCTTACCCGCGACTTCGTACGCATCGAAATTTTGATGTGTATATGCGAGAACTGACAGTCTAATCACAATGTAAAATGTTTTCAAAACCGTATGCATGCATAAATCTTCAACGTCAATTGGAGCAACGCGAAAACGTGAATTTTAAGCACCAGGTGGGGTAACGCAATGCAGATTAGAAAATTTCAATTCATCTATTTTATTTTTATTCAAAAGCACTTCTGAAGGAATCAAAAGATCTATTAACTATGTTTAATTTTGAATTTATCATCCACTACGAAAATAAACAGAATCGTTTGAAATAACCGGGCGAAAACATGCTACGTCTAACATCATTAGCGTGGGGAAAAAATACCTAAAAGCTATGAACTTGAAACTATAAAGGTACTTGTAAAAATTTAATCGAAAATGATGAAAATAGGCAAAAGGAATATGTACAGCAAGAAAAAAATCAAGAGAAACGGACAGGAGATATCGAAATTATATTAATACAAGAACAGCGTAAGAAAAAGAATTAGTAAACCTTTCTTTAGAATTAAGATAATATTAAAACGAAAAACGAAACAGAAAAATAAAAATAAACGATTACATTTTTTAAAACATTTTTTGTTCTGGTAAAAAAGGCTTTCTGCTGGAAAATCCTACTAAGAATCACAAAGAATTCCACTAGATAAGATAATAACCCTAGAATTATATATCTAAGGTTCCACATAAACTATATTATATTTTGCAAACAAATTAGCATATTATGCAGACGATATTAAAAATGATTACCTATTTAATTGCAAAGTTCTGATAAGTTTCTTTTATTAAAATTTAGTGTTTTATAATATGATTCACCAATCTTAAATTCCTCTGAACATTAAGAGCTTTTCCAAAATTCAAATATAATTTCAGAAATTATCGTCTATTTACAAGTGATGGCATTAAAATAATGTTTATAAAATAAATTTGTTTCTAAAAATATAATATTTCAATTAACTACTCATTCAAATGAAATTTATTATTTGTAAGTGGAAAAAACATATTGCCATACATATATACACACAAAATTTCCATGCATTTAATAAAAATCTAAACCAAAAATCATTGTCAAAATATAATTCATTTTCAGAATACTCTTTGAAATGTAAGATGAACAAATAGTTGATTTCTTCTCATCAAATATTATAAATAGCACAATTAATAAAACACTTACTCTATTTAAAGATTTCATTTGAACAACCGAGTCATCATCATCCGACTTCACAGTGTAATAGCAGCTGTCATCAATAGGGTCAGTTGTGTCAACAAATTCTTGAGGTCCAAGAAAACCACAACATTCAAACTGAAGATAGGGAACAAAGATTAACATTAAAATGAAATGGCATTTTAAAAATTTAACAGCTTTAAAGAAAATACCACATTAAAATTAAATAAATGATACAGATTATTAATAATATTGTATTTTCATCTCAGCAATCAATGTTAATATTTGATGCTATATTGTACACACAAATTGTTCCATCAATGTCAATCGAAAAATGAAATGGAATTTAAAAAATTGAACATTTTTGAATACAAATATGACATTCAAACTTCTTAAAACAAATTTCAATCATATACAAACTGAAAACTTTTTTTTTGCATCTCATAACAATTAATAGTAATATAGTATTGCAAACACAAACTATTCTATCAATACCAATTTTGATGTTCCTTATTAAAAATGTTAAGGAATTTTAACCCATGGCATTTTATTGTTAATATTATACAGTGCACCTATTCTATTCGTAACTCAACAGCTAATTTCTACACCATTGGACATAGATATTTAAAATTTTTAAGAATGCTTAAAATGATGAAAATAATTATAATTTGAGAACAAAATAATAATGAAACAGCATTTTAAAAATTTGATACTTTCAAAGCAAAAACAACATTTAAATTTCATAAGACAAATTTTAGTCATACCAATTGTTAGCCTTTTATTAGTATCTTAAAACAATTAATACTAATATTTAAGATTCAGTATCAAAAATGCAAACTATTCTATCAACACCAATTTTGACGTTTTTTAATAAGAATGTTGAGCAGTTTTAATTCATATAATTTAATTGTACATTTACACAACATCCATTATATTCGTAAATCAGCAGTTAATTTCTAAAGTGTTTGGCATAAATATAAAATTCTTTTAAAAGAATACTTTAAATGACCAAGTTTTTAAAGTATAATTTGAGTTGTTTCGGTCAATACACATAGTACTGAAAAATATACAAAATCCAAAATTTTATACTTATCTTATAAGTCTTATGTTTTAGAAAAATATCCTTGGCACATTAACATTTTAAAGAAAAAAATCATCCTTCTGTTATCAGAATCGACCAATCTTATGGAACCTTTGAATATTCCTCAATTAATGATTATTTTTGGAGAGAATGATGCTCGACAAGAAAGTCAATCAAATAGTCCGAAACACTGATATTTTTTAGTTGTACATTTATTGACTAAAACACCATGAAACAATGGATTTAAATAAAGTACTTTTCCATCAAATAGTATATGTTTCAAAATTTAGAAGCTTATAGATCACTATTAGAGAGAATATCCTGCTAAATTATGAAAACAAAATCTTAAGTAGAGGCGTAACAATATTAATTGACCCTATACCTAGACTCATAGGTAATTTAGACATAAAAGAACTTACGTGCTCCTGAACAACATTTTTTGTCATTTGATTCACTTCGCCCCAAGCAGTACTGAGGACATCAGCCATCTGTTCATAATGAAAAATAGAAAAAATTAAAAGATTATTTCTGCAAAAATACACAATATATCACAAGTAAAAATATTTTAAAATTTGTTTTCCATTGTCGACAATGAATGTTCTTTATATCTTTAACAAAAGGTCTTAATCTTTCACAAATGGTCAATTTAATTTCATATTTCCTCACATTTTTAACTTCATACGTTAAAATTAATTTAATTTTTTTATTTCAATAATATTGACACAATGTCTTTACTTTTTTAAAAATATGTTTAAAATAATAACTTTTTTGAAAAATACATTTTAATAATCTTATTTATAAACAAAAGTATGTAACTAATATGATTGATAAGAAAATAATAAATCTGTAATAAATACAAAACTATTATTTTAATGACCTAGTCAGGTGGATACATAACCATATAATCAATTAAATGGCTAATTAACATTTCAATATATTATAAATTAACAATTACAAATTATTTCATGCAAATTTTAATAAAACAAAATGAACATAGATAATATATTATAATTAAGATACCGGGTGTTCAAAAAGTTCCCGTACGCCAAATTTAAAAAATCATTTTCCATGTTTTTTTTCAGTATATTAAATTTTGCCATGCGAGTTATGAAACCATGGACATGCTTGAAGCTTTTTTCGGCGATCGACTTATCTCAAAAAATCTTTGGCCTCCTCGATCCCCTGATCTGACCATCCTGGACTTTTTTCAGTGGGGATATTTAAAGAAAAAAATTTATGAAGGTGATCCTCAAACAATAGATGATTTGAAAATCGCAAATACCCAAAGGATACAAGAAATCACTCCTAGCATGTTAAAACGCGTGTCGAAAAACATGCGCAAACGAGTTCAGCTTTGTCTCCAAGAAAGGGGTGGACATTTTGAACATTTATTATAAATGTAAGTTCAGTATTTTTTTTCTTAGTTATGTTGAAAGGGCTTTTTATCGTTGGCATAAAAATAATTCTTTTTAAACCTGTTGTTTTAGTAAAATAAATTCACAAATCAGCAGTACGGGAACTTTCTGGGCACCCTGCAGTTTTCATTTTTTATAACTTACATATAATAAATGTACATCTTATAAAAAACACATTATTGATAGTGATTTAAGTAGCATTTAAAAGATTATAAAAATTCTAACATCACCATGTTCATGTAGATATATGAACATATTCAATTTAATTAATACTCAGCTTTCTAAAATAACCTGCTAGATTCATTATAAACTTATCAAAAAATATTTTAATTATTTTATTAAAAATAATGTATTTATTTTATAACACTAATACAGTTATTTTAAAGTCAATACTATTAGTGTTATAGTGAATATTTCTTTTGTGAATGTCAATAATACTATTATATATATTTTGAAATATAAATAATATGATCTTTACTGTGTGCACTGTAAATAAAAATATAAAATAAAATTATATTATATTTAAAAATTTAACTTTAATGTTAGAAATTTATAATAAAAGCAGGCACAAAAAAAACCTGAAAAAGACTTTTTTTTTCTTATAATATTTATCTAAATCATATTTGGGAGTTCAGATCCTTTTCATACTTCATTTAGTAACAGTGAGTAAAATATTTTAAATACTTCAAAGAACAAAATTTAATAAAAAATACATCCCTTCGAATACAATTTCATAATTATTTAAGAATAAAAAACTGAAAAAGTAAAGTAAATTTCAATCAATTTGACCAATAGGAGAACAAATTATTCATATAAATACAATTAAATATCAAAATTTAGTAAAATTATTACAGTGATTGGGCCAAAAGCATGTTTTAACTACATCAAATAAATGGATTTCTTTATTGGATATTAGCTATAAATATTAGTGATTTTTCAAATAAAATATAAAGGTGATATACATGGAAGGTTATTGGTTAAAAATTGAAATTTAGATTTAAAAAAAAAAAATATGCTGCTGAATTTCTAGCTCTAGTAACATTTACCTGTCCAGGTACAGTTTTATTGATGAATATTCTTTATTGATGCTATAAATTGAAGTATTAGTTTGAAAATGTGACAAGTTGGGCGGAACAGTTTTTTTTAATCCAAACTTTTACATCACGCCAACAAAAATATACAAATTAGGGTGTCATACAGCAATTTGAATGATTTTATTAGAGGCACATCAGCACAAGGTGAGTGCCATCGAGGCAAAACAGTAGTTAATTTTACATTTTATTTTGAAATTAAATATTGTGAACAGATACAAAAAATAATGCCATGTCCTGGGCGCCATCTATAACTACTGAACCATGGATGATAGGAAAAGAGAAAATATATTATGGCCGGTACCTGGTATGCCACACATTTCAAAATATGGTTGTTTTTTAATACTTTGATGATTCAGTTTGATACATTTTTATCTGAATCAACATTAAAGATTATTTTCAATGGTTTTGTAAAAAAAATTGCCAACTTGGTAGATATATATATATTATATATAGTATAGCACTGATAAAATTCTTGAAAAATTCGCCACAAGTACTAATTAATGATTTCTTTAATTATAAATAAAAGTATATAATTTTTATAATCGATTATAAGAAAAATAACTTCTAAGTACAAATTTTTTTTAAAAAAAAATATTATACAGGACAAGTTAAGTAGAATAAATTGAAGTGAATAATTAAAATTTCAATATAACATGAATGAGAAAATAATTAAATTCTGGTAAAATTCTACATAAATATATTTATTTCAAAATTTCCAAAAAAAAAAAAAAAGAACAGAATTTATATATTTTATAAATTTGGAAATCAGGTTAATACTTTTTAAATCGGTTTACCTCTGCGATTTTCAGCTCAACGCTTTCAGCTAGCTAATTAAAGCCACCACTGCACTTACAATTATTGGTGCAATATAAATATTTACTGCAAAAGGTGAGGCTGATTTTTGTTAGTAATACAATAGGATATTTTTAAACTTAAAAAATTTATATATATATATATGTGTGTGTGTGTGTGTGTGTGTGTGTGTGTGTGTGTGTGTGTGTGTCTAAGTTAAAATCGTTATATAATCCAATTAAAAAAAGAAGAAATTTTTATATAAAAAAATGTGTTAGGTATTGATAAATCCTACATTTCTTACTAATATTTTACGGTATTATCCCTTTTTGCATAATATTGTATGAAACTATATACAATAACAAAATATTATACAATACAGCACAGAATTGTTTGATGTTAAGCGATATCGCAAGGTATTTTACAAAGTTTTTAGATGCGATAACATAACAAAAGTGGATGAAATTGCTTAATATTATTTGATACCATAAAAAACTGTACACCATATATGTGAATCTGTGGAATAAAATAGAATAAACAAATAAGATAACATTCGTAAAATTAACAAAAAAAAATACAAAAAAAAAATCATTAAGAAGAAATCGAAGCAGTTTTCAGATGAGAAAAAGGCCTTCGACTCACCTTCATTCTCAGTACGTTGAGGGCAACAATACCACCGACTTCAGCGGATATTGTGATGACTGAAAGCACCAGATACTGAAAGAGAAAAATTATTTACGATTCATTTCAACATCAGATTTCTTCTTTTTTTTTCTTTTAAAAAGTAACAAAATAATAAAAAGAAAGATTAAAATGTAATCTACTATGCATATTTCTATGTATCATGTCAGAACATAATTTCTTGAACGGTCAAGCACCACGTGCTCGTGGAAGTTGAATTATATTTTTATTCATTTTAATCGTTTCGTCGAATGAGTCACTTTAGCACTGCAAACGATCCAAAAAACTTTGTCTCGCATTTATTGCTTAAAAAAATATCCCATTTCCTCTTTATTACATCTCCTGTAATCGCATGCTCAAAATGACATTTTTCTAGATTTTATTTGCTGTAGTCATTAATTATTTTTGTAAATCAGAGTTATTGTAAATGCAATGGCAACGCGTTATTAAAAGCTGATTTTGTTTGAGATGCTCGTGCAGATAATAACATTTTTATTTTTCGCCTACGGGTTTTTGCTGACGCCACAAACCTTATCCAGAACACAACATCATGTTCTGACATAATAATTGTAAAATCTTTTAAAAATAACATGTAAATAATTTGGTTCTTTCCAAAAAAAATCAAAACTAATACAGATTTCTAGTAAAATATTATCGTAATATATCTTACTTTGAAATTCTATAGGATAACAAACAAGAATGAAAGAAAAAACGCAATGAATAATTAATATAATCCATCAAAAAAAATTTTTTTTGGTCATTTCAACAGAAGTAAAAATTTACTACAACATGAAAGGATCAAAAGGTCCCTAATAACTTACGCATATTTTTCATGTTATAAATTTTCACTAATTTTTTATGAAATAAAATTTAACTTTGGTTTTATAAATAACAATATTGCTATATTTTCATTCATAAATAAACAATAGAAAAAAGATTTGAAGGCTGTTCAAACAGAATTCGATTGTAATGTATTCTACCACATTTATTGCAAATAATCACATAAACATCTCAAACAAAGGATAATTATAAATTAACGAAGTTTCAATTATTCCAACAATTTTCAGTGATGAACGGAAACGGAATTAAATGGTTATCTATACTCACAAATTTCATAAGACAAGTTCCCCTTTTATAGGATCCGATCCATCCGAGGATACCTAATATTAGCAAATTTTATTAATCAATATGCATGAGACAATTTCACAAATATAAAATACAAATCATAAAAATCTGATGCATCAAGATAACTAAAATACAAATTTAGTAATGTGTAAAAATATCTCAAAAATTTAAATTAGCCAAAGTAAACATTTTATAATGTACCAATATGCATTTTGATGGACAATTAGTTTGAGTTGCTTGAGTTAAATCAAAGTTGACTAATAATTTGTAAACATTCATTTATTAATTAATTTTAAAAATGATGATACATTTGAAATAATAAATTTAAAAAAATATTGAAATTTAAAAATAAATTTTGATGCGAATTTCATAACTTAGTGATAGCTCTCTAATTTAAATTTATTCCTGCAAGTTTTGATTTAATTATCCAATATCAAGCATAATCAACAATAATTATTTTTCGCAATTCTGTATATATTGTGTGAAAAATAAAACTTCCATCAATGCAAATGTTCATAAGTTAGAATTTTTCAAATTATTATTATTATATAAAATTAAAATTATTATTTCTGACATAAAATTTTCTGCTAACTATGCAATGCGAGTCAAAAAAAAAAAGTAAAAATGATTTGAAAGAAACGTTTGTAAATACTAAAGATTCATTTTTACATAAGTATTAACTGTTTCAAAGCTATCCGAAACTACTAGAAAGGTCGTTAAAACCGTGTAATAATGAAATGAATATGATAGCATTTGGATCTTAAAGACCAAAATAGAAACCGTATGATGTGACAATATTATATTACGTCCAATACTTCTTGTGTACAGCCGACCCACCCCGCCATCATTGAACGTAGCAGTATCGACAAGATTTGTTGTGGCCGATTGTGTGGACTGTAGCAATGTTCATCCTTACATTGACCGAATCTGTCAAACTGATATTCTCTTCGTGATAATTGGACCTAAAGTGGTCAAATACTGACCACTTCCTCCTCTACAAGCTTTCAAATAGTTGGGAAAATACTGACAACTTTAGACATCATGTCCTTCAGAGTCCTAAGATAACTTGGTACCATCAGTACTGAACTCGAGTCATTATTTTCAACTTGCAGATGTTTTCTATGATCGGAGATTTCCGCACATTCCTTTAAATAGTGGTAAACGGTGCCGATTCCTCCACAAATGCATTTATTTTCCCGCATTCTTCCAAATCTTTGGATATATGCAGGGAATCCTCCCATGTCCTGATATAATTCGGATTACCAATGGATGGCATGTTATTATTTTTATTTCTGGATTAGGAATAAAATCGTAAGTTACTCTTCCTTTTTTGGACATATACCATCTGCCATACCATTGTAGCTTAATTTCTTCTCTCAGTTCCCATTTTAAGACACCATTTGATTTGGGGATTACGTCCAATACTTGCTGTGTTACAACTCAGGAGTAGTTTAGCTAGATTAGTGTCTCAAATAAAACAGGGATGAAGAATATTTAGGAACGGGCCACGAAAATTTGAACTGATGTCAAATGTCGAGGGTGAACTCCCGGCTTGAACCACCAAATTCCACGCTAATGTTAATGTTTCTCCATGAAATCTACTATATTCTATTGAATTATGTTGATAGAATGCGTAGTCCAAGAAAACAATTTCTTACATTGCCAGATCTAATAATTGGTGAAACTCAAACAGCTGCACATTGCTGACATGATATAGTGCAACACGTTCCCTTGTACATGGGTTTAAAAGGTGCCAGTAATACAATTTCAAAAGTTATATGAAATTTTATTTTCGTTCAATAAAAAATATATAAAAATTGGTCTGATTAAGATAAGCTGTTAATATATATATTAA
>JAOUZG010044037.1:4490465-4547081 GCA_026289955.1 Argiope argentata | reverse complement strand
TATATATATATATATATATATATATATATATATATATAAGCTGATTATACATAAGCTGTATATGCGCTCACATGAAACATATTAGTTTGTACTGTGCCTCATCTTACTTTGAAGTTTGTCGAAGACTCTTTAAATAGTCATGTATATTAAATTTAACGAATGCTGAATCTTGAATGCTAAATAATGAGAGCTTTACCGATATGTTTAATAGGCAATATGATGTATAATTAGACTGAAAATGTTAGACAATGTTGGCCACGTATTTTTACAGATAGATATATCTTGCAGCAGTAATATTAAATAATCTTATACAGGCTTATAGTAAGAAGGAAAAAAATTTTCAATCAATAATTCGAAAATAGATAAATACCTTGATGTAAAATTCTACACGGAAGAAATAAAAATACTTAATAAAATTTCGAAATATTTCAAAGATTATATGAAGAAACCAATTCTGATTTAACATGAGAAAAAGTTATGACGTGTACAAACTGAAAAATTTTCGAAATATGTGTGACCTGAAATAAAAGCATTTTAATTACTAACTGATAATTTTTAGAAATTATTCACCGATATAGCCATTTTTTTCTATATTTAATATAAAATATATTCAATAGATAAACAAAAAAAGGTGCATACAATAATAAAATTCTTAAAAAAATTATTTTATTTGATTGATTAAAGTTTCACATATAACTAAAAAACATTACATGCATTAAAAAAATGATAAAAGTGTTCATTTGATTAAATGATTTATTATACGAACTGTATTACATTCAGACATGGAAATAAATAGAAAAACCTACCATTTATGAATAAGAGCGAACCAACAGACAATACAATATAAGTGAATATCTGCAAAAGAAAAAGAAATAATATTTTTTTAAAAATAATTGATTAAGAGATATGAAAATTTCGCCTTTTTATTCGTATAATTTCTTTGAAATGTATCGATTCATGCGAAAGACATCATGTTCAAATGCTTATTCACAAATAAAATTCGTCTTATTTAAATGTTCATGTTTAAGAAGAGAGATAACAGTACAATTTAAAACGAAACATTCATTATTATGCATAAACAAGCCGCGTCAATTTAATTTTCTAATTCATCCTGCATGCTGACGAAAATGCAGTTGCAGAGTAAGACGACGTGCAGATGTTACACTGAATATAACTAAGGCTATGCAAGAGTTATTCAATTCATACTATTAGCTCACACTCTCCCTATATATATATATATATATCTTGTTTAAATTTTCAATCATTAATAAAATACTTTTTGTTTATCCAATCAAGTTCAAGTAATTTTTTTAATTAAGAGTGGATGACATATAATGTTAATACATTTTTTTTTTCAAATATTAGTTCATTAATTAAGTTAAATTAATTTTTTAATACTTTAAATAGAGTTTTAGCGGTTTGCAATGACAATTGATATTAGCAGGCAGTAACTCAATCGGTAAAATGCGGGGATTTCAATATTTTTTTATGTGAAGGTAAAGACAGCAATTTCAATTATTGTGAAAATTAATACTTTTTTTATACATATTTATATTAATATGTATCAAAAAAAGTATTGATTTATTAATTATTAACAAAATTAATTATTTAACAAAAAGTAACTAAAATAAAACTTTTCTTTGTTGATCTAAGTAGAAAATGACTAAAAAAAATGTTTATTTTGTACGTTTATAAAAATTTACTTTATTTTGTAAAAAATGTTTTACTTTATTATATAAATGTTTTATAATGTAAAAAATGTTTTCTTTATTAAAAATGTTTTACTTTATAATGTAAAAAATGTTTTACTTTATTTTGTAAAAAATGTTTACTTTATTTTGTAAAAAATGTTTACTTTACTAAAAATGTTTTACTTTATAATGTAAAAATTGTTTATCAAAAATGTTTTACTTTATTATGTAAAAAATGTTTACTTTATTAAAAATGTTTTACTTTATAATGTAAAAAATGTTTACTTTATTAAAAATATTTTACTTTTTTATGTAAAAAACGTTTAGTTTATTAAAAAAGTCTTTTACTTTATTATGTAAAAAATGTTTAATTTATTAAAAAGTCTTTTACTTTATTATGTAAAAAAATGTTTACTTTATTATGTAAAAAAATGTTTACTTTATTAAAAAGTCTTTTACTTTATTATGTAAAAAAATGTTTACTTTATTAAAAAGTCTTACTTTATTATGTAAAAAAATGTTTACTTTATTAAAAAGTCTTTTACTTTATTATGTAAAAAAATGTTTACTTTATTATGTAAAAAAATGTTTACTTTATTAAAAAGTCTTTTACTTTATTATGTTAAAAAATGTTTACTTTATTAAAAAGACTTACTTTATTATGTAAAAAATGTTTACTTCATTAAAAAATCATTTACTTTATTTTGTAAAAAATGTTTACTTTATTAAAAATGTTTTACTTTATTTTGTACGTTTACTCTGATAGCCAGAGGCTATAATCGTAGTTCAAGGTCTGAAATCTGTATATGAATTATATAAAACAAATATAAACCATAATTTAAAAATTAGTTTGAGACTTAAAATATAAAACATGATCCGAGTAATAAATTCATATTCCTAGAAAGAAGTATAAAATGTAGAATAAATTAAATTTATTTTTAAAAGATTTTGTTTTGTAACCACACAGAATGTAATCTGCTCTTAAACTCGCATGGCTTAGAAAATTTTGTCAGTAAATAACAAATGCAACCAAGAAAAAATGACTTAGTGTGTCCAAATTGATTTAAAATTTTAAGTAAGAATCAGGTAATAAACTGTGCATATCAAGTTGGGCAGGTTAAAGTTACAGTAGCTTAATCTTTTTCAAAGAGAAATAATTATAAAAAGTTGTTTTATATTATAATGTTTATATGGACAAATTTCCATAAATTTAAACTCTATGTTAAATCCAGATCAGGTAATATCCTTCAAATAATATAATTAAGAATATTTTAATCAAATTTTAAATTATTTTTGCTACATGTTAAATTAAAATGTTCTTAAAGAATTCACGTGATCTACATCGTCGTAACGTTAATCCGATCGTACATCTATAATATACAACATATGCTGCGCATATAAAGATAAGCATAATTTTTCTATTTCTTTAAAGTATTACGAAAACTCATCGCCCGCTTCTTACTTGGTCAATTTTAGTTGTTCATTAAAATTTGCATTCTCGTAAAATCATCGACCAATTTCAATCAATGAAATAAAAAAATAAGTATTAGTTCATACAGTATTTTATTATCTATGTCCATATCTATGGACAGACACCCTAAAAAACATACTTTTGGGGGGAGGGAGGGAAACGAAGCACAGGAGGAGAGCGCGTACTAGATAATAAGTTTATGTAAAGAACGACTTACTAATGTACCGGTGAAGAAACTTTTCACCGTAGGAGTAGTGGCCAAAACCCACATCATTGTCCCCAGGACAATTCCGCCAAGGAGCTAAAAAGGAAAAATTTAATTAATAAACGCCGAGAGCAAGATAATGTTAAAATAAAACAATATTTACGTATGCACAATGCATGCTGCTACTTAAATATTATTAACAATATAAGAAATATCAGCATTCTATAGAATGGCATTTTTAGGTAAGTAGAAAACATGAGAATTGCTTGAATATGATAAACACTTTCCCAAAGCATTTGATATAATACCTACACATTCTATGGAATGAAGAATCCTCTTTAGTATCGAGAGTGGAAATATTTAAAATCTGATATTCGAAACGTATCAATGACGTATTTTTTATTTTGTCAATTTGTTATCTGGCATCGTAAAAATTTCACGAAATGCGAAACATATTAATAATTCACTTTTTCAAAAAAATTCTTAGACTTTCTGCAGTATGTTGGACATAAGGGAGAGCATACATAATATAAAGGAGTAAAAAAAAGGATAAATATACGAATTTGTAGAGCTCAAAACAATGTAACAGAACCGTTTATATCATGCCTTTCCTTTTTAGCAAACTTTGATGTGTATTAACTGGGAGGGGGGAAAGTAAATATACAGCATATCAAAAAAAAAAAGCCCTAGAAATACCCTTAAAATTTATATATACCCTAAGATACCCTAAAAATTTATATATATGATACCCAAAAAATTATTTTGTTACGTTTTTAGCGTAGCGGGTTCGGATTGAATGGACTTTACTTGAGAATAGCACAAACAAATTTATTTACAGCTATTTACAGGATGACTCGATAAAGTAAAACTTCAGATAAACACAATTCAACAGTCAACAGTAACTTACAGCGTAAATGCACGCCTTACGCACAATAAAAACAGATTGCAAAACAGATATCGTATAGCACAGCAAACAGTAAGTCACAGCGAGCTCAGTAATACAACGTTAACAGCAAACGTAAACACAGCTCATTAGTAATCCACTAGTACAGAAAGACGCTTCTCTTCCAAGAGGGGAATAACTGCCGATTGCGGAAACCCGTCCCTTATATAACCGGGCGAGTAAGACGCGAAGATTAAGGAAATCACCACGAGCGATCCAGTGGCTACCAGACTATTCCTTTCGCCAAACCAACCCGGCCGGCACGAAGCTCCTCGCCAAATATCGTCAACCTCGGTGCACCCCCAAGGTGCTCGCCCGCTCGTAACAATATGTACCCTAGAAATATCCTAAACATTTCTCGCATATTCTGTAATAAGAGTGTTTTGCCATGTCCGAATTGTGCAAGGAATAACAGAACATTTAAGTCTATGTCAAAGAAACAATGAATTCAAAATGGCAAAAATCGCCCATACATTTTAATAATGATATCGATGAGACGTTGGTTGACGAAGTGCCTTTAGGCTTTACCTTTAGACATAGCTGTAAATGGAGAAAAGACTAGCTTGTAAAATCACCTATTTAATAATATATTTAACGATTAGTATTCTAAAGCTAGCCATATTAGTTAAAAAATATATCACAGAATTTAATAACGCTTAGTTTAAAGTATGAGAGAAAAAGAAGAAAAAAAGTAAAATGACAGAAGATTATATGAATGCGGTTCGCTCTTTTTAGCTTCTAGGAAAGAAATACACAATCAAAAAATATCGTAAATTAAAATTTGTTATTTTGACGAATCCCCATACTTCAAAATTTCCTAAATTTCATATAATATTATATATTATTTATTTGTTGAAAGCAGAAGGCAGGTTAGAAGACATAGATGACACTTTAAATTTTTGAGTTCGTTTCATTCCATCACGGGAAGCAGGCATTATGTACAAGTAACAGCGACCAATACAACACAGAACGACACAAAACGGAATGACGAAAAGCTGAAGTGTAAAAAAGGGGAGGAAAATCATTATCCTTGGTCTTAAACACCATTTATTTTAATAGGTAAAATATTTTTTCACAGTGCTTATACATTGAGATTTCGATGGGGATTTCCACAACACACGCCTAACAGGCAAGGAAAACACAGGGACCTTTTTATAAAAATGTGCTTGGCTGGAAAATTTTCATCTCTCACTCGGACTTGTGGTCTTTTAGCCGATTCAGAAATTTTATGAAGCTTCTGTTGAATTAATTAACTAGGACAAGTGGAATGGATCGGAAATAAAGAGAGCTAGCACATGATATTAGGTGTGCATGTTTAATTTTTTAAGTGCTGTGGCTTATCAAATTTTTAAACAAACCCACCAAAGAGCTCACACTGTTTGTCAGTCTTCGAAGCTTGTTGCTGTAGTTGTTGCTTATGGCACTTGCCAATGGACAAGCCCCCTGCTGATACAGCAGCAGATTTAAGTCGAAAGGAGCGTCTCTTGTTTTTGAAGTAACGCCAATGGCCCAGAGTACGACTTATCTACACACTCACCACATTTGCTTGAACAGACCCTTTTTACTGGGATGTACATTCATACACCTTACAGATAGAACAAAGGAGAGCAGCCATGCCCGAGCCGGGATTCGAACCCGGGACTCCCCGAACACGAGGAAGACGCGCTACCTCAGTGCCAGAAAGTCGGCTCGCAAGCTTGTAAACGCAATAACTTAAACATAAGCAATTTAGTATGTGTTTTTGTAAGTAGAATTATAGTTGTATCAAATTTTGGTTTTAATCGATCGGAAGAAAGACTTTCAAAATATATATTCGGGACTTTGGTGCTTTTGGACAAAGCGCAAACCATCACTTAACATCAATAATTGTAAGCTAACAGGTTTATTCATAACTATGGTTCGCTACTGATTTGCGGTTAATAACGCATAAGAATACATATCTATATGTATATTAGAGAATATACGAGAAAGTTTTAGGGTGACTACTGCTCTGGTTTGCCTGTTGTTTATTTCACTCAATAGTCATACTCGCAAGGTCTGATCATACAAATGCCATTTATCAATAATACTTCTGGATTTTCTTTTAATCTTGGAAACATTGATCTCAGATATTTCAAGTTTCCTATGAGTTTATAATTGCCATTTTTATCCAGTGTTTTTTCATGATTACTTTCAACAGGTTGTTGTATGGAAATCCTTCAAGATCCTTAATGTTGATGTTAGCTGCTCTGGCAGAGATAGACGATGCATAACTAATGAGAGGTCGAAGACTCTCCAATTTCTCAGAGGTTCTTCACATTCTAATCGAAACGAATAACGAATTTCCAAATAGGACGAGTCATCTAATGAGATGGCTAATTAAATCCAGACGATAAGGAGCTAAACAACATCTGAAACTCAATTAACGAATCCAATTTAATACATTTAATTTGACTCGTTATCCCATGTTAATTTAATTTTAAAAGTATCTTGTAGAAAAATAGTAAATGTTGGTGAAGAATATGCAGAATTCAATTTATCACCCCGAAATAAGAGAAAATGTTATAATCGTTAAGAAATTCGAATTCTAGAATTTAACAGATTCTCATTTTTTAAATCTCCTTGAGTTAGAAACACACATTTTGTAATTATAATCTTTATGCGACTCAAAAGCCCTTTCAGCTGGAAAAATGTCATTTGGCTAGCAGTCTTCATAAATTTGAATTTGCTAATTTGAATTTCCAATTTTGAGACAAATCCGTCAATGGGTTGACTAAGTATGGAATCTGTACATTCGCATCCATGCAACTCACGAAAGCAAAGATAAAAACGGAAGAAAAAATGAAATCTACGATCACAAATTTCAAGCTATCTTGTGAGAATCTCACTATTTGAGTCATTATTTGTCTCAATTAATTTGTCCTTAACCAGTTTAAACCGTTTTGAAACAATCACGGGACTTCACTATCGGTCTCTATCCCTCCCTCTCTCTCTCTCTCTCTATATATATATATTTAATGATAATTTTTTTAAGCTCTCATTTTCAATTTTAGTAGCTGGCGAACAACGTTTTGGAATTCGACTGATTTTGAGATGGGGGAGGGGAACTCATCTTATCCAATATCGACTTCGTTAGTCATCTTATCTACTAAACCACATTTTCTAAATATCCACACATGCGTAATTTGATAGTCTCGTACTTGTTTCAAACCGGTTTAGACTGGTTAGTGACTTAAATTAATTGAGACAATTCGTTAGAATTTAGGGAATGAATAATTTGGAAATTAAGTTGTAACTTTCGTTGAAGATAAATTGCCAATCTGACAATTTTCTGTTTTATATTTTAATAATCTTAAAAGTGAAAAATTGATGCCTCAAAAGCGATAATGGCCATTTTTTGCCTACACATTTTGAGGCTTCAAAAACCTCAAACCAAAACATCATGTTCTCACACGGTAATAAAAATAATGAAAAGATAAGATGAGTGGAATAATGTATAGATAAATGAAAGATGAAATAATGAAATTTGGAATTCTATGAATATTGTTAATATAAATGAAATTTGGTATTGGTGTGTCAAATTTTGGTCAAAATTGGCATACTACGAATTAACTTATTGGATGCCTTTTTTTCTTGATTACGTTTCGAAGCACAAAATGCTTATGCAAGGGACTCTAAAAATAAATGTTTGAGAATTTCTGGCATTTAAGACCTTGTTCCAGGTCAACAATTTTAACGCACGGAGAAAGGAGATACTTTTATTACGTAGTATGGGCGTGTGGTAATTGAAGGTCGCGGTACGAACCTGCGACGTTTGGGCCTGTAGCCGAGTATCATACCGATCAAGCAAAAGGGACCCTTCAGCTCGAAGGATATTAATTGGCTTATATTACAATCACCACATGCAAAATCTTCCGGGTGACAAATCCCACTGTTGTAATTTAGTGAATAACTAGTATGAAGAAGAATAAATATTTTGAAAAAACTTGGCCATATTTTTTTTATTTAAAATATTTTTGAAACTTTTCAGTATCCAACTAATAAACCAAAAAAACTTTTAGCAACCATTAATCTCCGTGAACCAACTGATCACCAAAAACTGATAATGTATATTTATGATAGAAATGAATCTATGCATGCATATTGGTACTTGATAGACCAGATCATTTGACTTGAAGCTATCAGATCTGAAGATATATATTTTGGAGAGAAGAAACGTGAATATTGGAGCAATAAATGTTTTTAAATTGAATGTCACGAAAACTTTTTACAATATTACACAAAAGTGAATTTTAAATCGTTTGAAAATTTCAAGGAATGGGTTTTTTTAATGTACAAGTTTAATAATCGCACAAATTTTCCCTGATTTTCAGCAATATCATAAATATACTTTGTTTTTTATGACTTTTAATCTCCAACCGTACATCTTCCAACCATACAACCAATGGTTGCCCTAAAATTCAATCAGTTTTCATTGTTTCATCAAATATTGAATCGCCTGTGTTTATTCTACAACTGAAAGTTAAAGAAGGATTTTGTTTAATACATTTATAGTTTACGAGACGGATGAAAAAGAGGAAGTTACAATATCCTGGGCTTTAGACGACAGATAAATTGCACATTTACGTTTTTTAATAGCGTTGCGACATCATAAGCCAATTAAAATAGCATGACTTTAATATGCGACAAATTGACACGATCATGGATAAGATGTTATATCTAAAAAAATTAAACTGAAATTGTATTCAAGCAATATCTATGGGGGATGTAGTTGATGGCCAAAAGTGGTTAGCTTATTTTTAGAACAAATTGTTATAAATAGAAAGTTTTCCAATAATAAAACAAATAAAAGTTACCCTTTTTTAATTTCATTTCAATATTTCCCGAGACATATCTGAACCAAAAATGTATCAACACTAGATTTACGGAATCCGTCAATTTGATAGGTTTCCGATTTCAAGCCTTAAATTTTCGAACATGTAAATAATATTCTTAAGATAATACATATTGGTTTTTAACGATATAATGCATTGAATATATTTTTCCATTTGATCCTCCGAAAGACCTACATTATATTATTTCTATATATATGTTGTATACCTATTTTTACGAACATCTGTCAAATTGGCGGGCTACTTAATTTACCTCCAAATGTTTCAAATCTTGCGAAATAACAAAAATGAAAAAAATAACGGCTGTGTACAATAAGTGTATGACTCATATGTTTGGACTTATTATTTACAAACTTTGCAAACCTTATATCAAAAATAATCATTTCATCATATTTTTTTCAATTAGCTGAAGAACTAGGCATTGACCATCGTGGAGAACAAAATACAAGTTGCAATTCATTGTCTGATGTACAAAATCGAAACGTGCGAACATCTTGTCAAATTGAGTTATGTAAAAAAAAATAGGTCAAATAACATTTGCATTAAATGTAACAAGTATGTATTTGGAAAATGTGCATCCAAAATAGAGTTTACACGCAAAAAATGTATTAAAAACAACTGCGAATAAAAAAACTGTTGCTTTAAAACAGCAAGATTTACAAAAATTTGTATTTTAATTTACCCGTCAAAAAGGCGGATTTCAGTAAAAATAGGTATACGGCCGACATCGTAAATCTAGTTTTAAGAGTTTTGCACATTTTAACGTGCTCATCCGAAGCCAGAAAGATTAATATACATGAGACACGAGTCCTCAGATGTTGGAAAAATCCTGAAACTTGCTGGACCGAATGAATTAACATGAGTTACACCCACAAATTTATTTGCATCTGATTAGATATATTTGACAATCCACATCAGGCTAGCACTTCTTTTTATCTTATCGCATCTTTATCTTGCAGTGCAGCAGCCGTAAACGAAGCCAGAAGCGATTGATTCCTAAGCCAGTCCACAATTCAATATGGATACAAAAAAAGAAAATCCTACATCTGTCTTTCACGGCCGAGTGCAAATGATGCATCGCTTTCAGGATTTCAGTTATCGGTAAATGTCAAAGTGAAATGAATAATTTTACTTTAATCAGACCAGGAACACAGACGCAAGTCAAAATAATCTAATTATGCGCATTTATTTAGAAGCAGGCCTTTCGTCATGTACAAATCATTGAGCAAATGATCTGGAACTTGGAGAGTGGTACAACTAATCTTTGGCTAAACAGTATAAGAGATTAGCGAATAGCGATAGGTCCGAACTCCCAATCTTATGGTTAGTAGCCGAGTATCATATCGATCAAGCAAAAGGGACCCTTCAGCTCAAAGGATATTAATTGGCTTATAACGCAATCACCACAGAGTATCCCCCCAGTGAGTTTTTGCGAACGATACTTATGTGAAGTATCGGTGGTGACGTTAATAACTGTCTATTTTTAATGCGCGTCTAGAGCTTTGAGTCGCCGATAGAGGGCGCCACGACAGTTGAATGAAGCTATGTGCGAAGGTTGCGTTTTATCCAAGGTCGGTCGTCGGGTTACCATTATAAGGGTGATTATAGCGGATAGCGCTAGGCCCGAACTCCCAATCTTATGGTTGGTAGCCGAGTATCATATCGATCAAGCAAAAGGGAAACTTCAGCTCAAAGGATATTAATTGGCTTATAAGGCAATCACCACAACAGTAACACTTATTCTTAACCTTTTAAAAGGTCATTTTTTTCTAATAACAGTACTTTAAAATATTTTTTCAATTCCTACTATTAGCGCACACTTCCCCTATATATATCTTGTTCAAATTTTCAATCGTTAATAAAATACTTTTTATTCATCCACTCAAGCTGAAGTTTAAAAAAATTAACTTGTAGTGGATGACACTTGATGTTAATACAGCTTTTTCGAATATTAATTCATTATTATTTTTTTTTCTTCAAAAATCTTCATTTTCCCACCGCCAAATGAGTAACGAATTCAGTTTTTTTCCCCTCGGCAACGACGTTAGACTAACAAGTTTTCGGTCGATTATTTCAAACGATTCGGATTATTTTTTTAAAATGTTTGATGCATTTAAAATTAAACATTATTGATTATTATTCGATTTTTTGGATTCATTTTGAAGTCCTTTCGAATTAAAATAATACAGAATAAAGAAAAATTAAAAATTTCTAATCTGTATTTTCCCACCGCCAAATGAGTAACGAAATCAGTTCGTTTCACCCTCCCCCCCACGCCAATGACGTTAGGCTTAACATGTTTTCGGTCGATTATTTCAAATGATTCTGTTTATTTTTTTAAATGTTTAATGCATTTAAAATAAAACATTATTGATTATTTGATTTTTTGGATTCATTCTGAAGTACTTTCGAATTAAAATAATACAGAATAAAGAAAATTAAAAATTAAAAATGTGTATTGCGTTACCCCGATTGAGTAACGAAATCAGTTTGTTTTTCCCCCAGCCAATGACGTTAGGCTTACCATGTTTTCTGTCAATTATTTCAAACGATTTTGTTTATTTTTTTAAATGTTTGATGCATTTAAAATTAAACATAGTTAATTATTCGATTTTTTTGGATTCATTTTGAAGTACTTTCGGATTAAAATAATACAGAATAAAGAAAATTAAAAAATTTCTAATCTGTATTGCATTACTCCAACCGAAGTAGAAAATTCACGCGTTGTCTCGATTGGCGTTGAAAAATCAAAGTCAATTAAGTGTGATCCGCGTCTGTTCTGAATAATTTTAATGGACACGAACTCCATTTTGTTTTGGCAAGATATAAATTTTTGATCAATTTTTTATACTAATAGTAACTATTTAATAAAAAGTAACTAAAGTTTTTTCTTTGTTGAAAGGAAATATATTTTTTTTTTTTGTATTACTTGTTTCATAAGTGAATTTTGTTCCGTATATAAAAGAGAAAGGCAAAAATATAACAACACAAAAATGCTAAGTCTTTCGGTTATAATCTTTAAAAACAACAGGTTTCTAAAGAAGACTGAAATGACCACACTGAAAGGCCCAGGAAGTGCTTAAGTAAGCATGAAATTGCTCACTTATGACTTATTCAATATTTTACCGAACGCAAAAGTAACCCGCAAGTTTTGACTCGAAGCTGTCCAACGATCTGAAGAAAATTGGGTAGAAAAATTCCAAATATTTAACCGGAAGAACGGTTTTAAAAAAATTATTCATTGTTCAAAACACAATAACAGAGTCAATCGAGTTGACTTTCTTTATTAAATGCTTGCTTCTGTATAATGAGTCTTCTGTTGTCAATACGATAAGACAAACACTATATCAGGGCCCGCGGGCCAAAATTGGTTCGCGTAGCCTTTGAAGTTGGTCCGCGAATGTTGTTAATAAAATAAGATTAATTTAAAATGAAATTAGACTTTTTCAAATAAACAGGAAGAAAAATCGAATACGAAAACGATTCTACACCAGAATAAATAACGTACAGTTGTTCATTAGGTTTATTTACTTTTTATTGCGCGGCTTTTCAGTTTGTTCCCTTCATGGGTACCTGCAAGACGAGTTTTCGTATAGGAGAAGATCGCGGACATGAAAAATTTACACACATGAAAATGCAGTATGAGGATCAAATTCAAATCTTTTGTAATGCGATTGATGATCGGATTTCAGATTTTGAAAAGTACCTAACAAAAATTTATTAATTTTTTCTCCATTTTCTGTTGATGTAAATCTAGTGGCTAAAAGTATGCAGTTAGGCTTAAATGATTTACAGAATTCTGATTAAAAAAATCAGTTAAAAAAACCGGTATTAGAATTTTATAAAGACTAACCAGAGGAATTTCTGTGCTTAAAGCCACTAATGAATTTAAACAAATTAAAAGTAAGAAACAGAATAGTAGGTGAGAGAACCCTTCTGCTATTCTATTTCTTATTTTGTTCTGCGTATTACCACAACCAGGCTTAAGCCCAATATAAAATCAATAACTTCAAATATTCAGTCTCAGACATCTCATTAACTTTTGCTAATTTTGATTACTATTTTTTTTTTCTCAAAATTTAAATTATGTTCTCTGTATAGCTACCAAAAAATTTTCCACTGTTGTTCTATTTCAAGTTTGCCACTTTTTTTTTAGCAGAAATCCTTTTTTTGGGGGGGGGAGGTAAAGTATTTCAGTCATATCTATAATGTTTGTGTTTCATCCATTCATTTATTGCATAATGTGTGAATGAGTAAAATGAGTACAGTAATAATTGTAATTCATGTGTATTGCTACCCCCCCATGCTTTCACGTTTTTAATATGTTTTAACAGTAATGTGCTGCTTTGGCCCTCGTCATGATCCTTTTTCATATTTTGGCCCCTCATCCTGAAAAGGTTGTGCATCCCTGCCCTAGATAAACATTCATTTTTACGTAATCTTATTTAACTTTGATTTATTTTAAATCCATGAAGAGATAATTTCAAATTCGATTCATCGCTCAATTTTCAATGTGCAAAGATGACTTAAAACTCAATTTTTGATGTTATTTAATTACTTAGTTTTATGTAGTTTCAAAAGATATTATTTGACAGTAAATTTAAAAAAAATTGATTTAAAGATTTAAAAATAATTATAATAATGGACTAAGAAATATATTGAGCAAAAAAGGCAGAAAATAATAAATTTTTAATAAATTGAATCGCAAATAAATATGAAACATTTTTATTAGCATACTAAATATAAACTTTTATTTTAATCAGCAAAAAAAATAGAAATTCTGGTTATCAAAATAGATAAATCTAATTATTCTGAATAGATAATTAATAGACCTAAAATGAAAAAAAAATTCTGAAGTTAGTATGATAATCAGATAAATTGAAAATGTTGCCTTGAAGAAAAATAATTTGTCCAAGCCGTAGTTTTGAATAAGTTTCCTAAAAAAGCCTTTAACCACACATTAATATAATATATAAATATAATATTAGACCAATGGAGTAAAATCTTTTACATATCTTTAAGATAATGCAATCGGTTTAAAATTTTATCGATTACTATTAAAAATACTTGCAGAATTCTTGCTTTCTCGGAAAATTTATTCTCTCTTTACTTATCAAAAAAAACAAAACAAAAAAACAATCAAGATTGATAAATAATGTTTTAGAATATCCTTGAGTAAAAAAACAAAGGGGTGGTGGTGGAGGGTGGGATTAGGCATGTTTGTCAGTGAACAGAATAAAATTTGATATGTAGTCGATAATAAAATTATCAATTTCTAACAAATGATAGATCTCAACAGGATATTTGTCAGTTCGTCCGTCCCTTTAAGCGATATGATTATTTGGAACTTCGAAGTGTTAAAAAAAAGTGATTTAAATAATCAATACTAACCGCAGTACTAGAGCTCCATCTGCTGTTACGATTTCTAATCAATTGTGAGATTTATTATAAGTATCCTATAGCGGTACCTGTAGCTCTGTCTGCATTTATTTGTTTGTAAGAAATTTTTTTTATGTATTATAGTTTTCGAATTTTCATATTCAATCTACTAAGAATTTTCAGAAAGCCTAACTCATTAATAATTTATTATTTAACTAGCTCTTACCCGCGACTTCGCACGCATGAAAATTTTGATGTGTATATGTGAGAACTGACAGTCTAATCACAACGTAAAATGTTATCAAAACCGCATGCATGCATAAATTTTCAACGTCAATTGGAGCAACGCAAAGACGTGAGTTATAAGCACCAGTTGGGGTAACGCAATGCAGATTAGAACATTTTAATTTCAATTCATCTATTTTATTTTTTATTCAAAGGCACTTCTGAAGGAATCAAAAGATCTATTAAATAACAATGTTTAATTTTAAATCTATCATACACTACTAAAATAAACAGAATCGTTGGAAATAACCGGTTGGAAACATGTTACGTCCAACATCATTAGCGTGGGGGAAAACACTACTTAAAAGCTATGTACTTGAAACTATAAAGGTACTTTTAAAAACTTAATCGAAAATGATGAAAATAGACAAAAGGAATATGTACAGCAAAAAAAAAAATCAAGAGAAATGATCAGGAATTATCGAATTATATTAATACAAGAACAGTGTAAGAAAAAAAAGTAATAAACCTTCCTTTAGAATAAGATATTAAAAGAATACCGGAAATAAAAAAATAAAAACAAACGATTCGAAAAGCTCAGGCAGATGTTTTCAGATTTTCATTATATTCAGATTGCATTCATTATATGTCATTTGGCATATAGTGTAATAAAAAATAACAAATTTATTAAATAAAATAAACTTATTAAATGAACTCGCATTAAAAAAAAGAAAGACATGTCAAGTGTTAGAAATTGTAATTACGCCAAAATGTTAAAGAAATTGTAACATTTTTTTAAAGCCCTTTATCACTGCAGGCGCACATAAAATTTTCAATTTGGCTATGTGCATTGAAAATACAAAATAAAAATGTAGAAATCAATTTAACATTAGCAGAACTACACGATTGGTATATGTGATTACGCAGTGAAATAGGTTTAATATTTCACTAAAAAATAGATCTGATAATAGATAAATTTGGAAAAAAAGATTAAAAATTAGAAAAACAATATACTATAATGAAATCGGTGCCAGTATAAGCTGAGCTTTTAAATTTTAAGATGGTGTAAAATTACTTTTTATACGCCAGTTTACAAGTTATAGCGATAAAAGGCAGAATTTTTCTATCTTCATATCATCCCCTTAGTTAAATTAAACCTTCTAGATGTGTCGAATTTTACTTGAATCTGTCGTGAGGTCTGGAATTTCAAAAGACAAAAATCTATATTAATAAAAATGGAACTCGAAATGCGTTGATAAGCGCAAAACTAGAGAACGGCTCGGCCGATTAGGCTAATTTTTATTTTAATATTTTCGTTAAGACACGAGGATGGTTCTTATGGAGAGAGAAAATGAAAAAACTGCGAGGAAAATAGTTAAAACGACACTTTTCTTACTTTCCCGCCAAAAATCCTCATTTCCTTCCCCCCACACCGAGTAAGATAGCAGGAAGTAATAAATTATCATTTGTTTAGAAAGAAATGCGCGAAGTCAGTTGGTTTTCATTTATAGATAACGGGATGTTTAAAAAAGAAAGAAAATAGTTGCTTTTATTATTAGTCTGTATGGATATTTAATCTATGAAAAAAAAGAATAACAGAGGGCAAAAAGAGTTTGTAGAAAGAAAAGTAGTGAAGAAAAAAGAATAGAAAAATAAAGAAAAGAAGGGTGTGTGTGTGTCACCATTACTTCCTCTGTGCGTGGCATTTTCCAAGCTGTTTTTAAACTTTCGCATCTCTTGAAAATAAATTGTGTCTTATTTTGTTTAGTGTGCTTACATTTATGAAAATTTGAATCTCATTATTCTATAAAAGCGTAGAATTTTAGACCTTTCCCTCCATCATTTAAGTAAAATATCAATACCTGGACAATCATTGCTCGGATAGAAAGAGAAAGATGAGTAGTACAATGAAGAAGAAAATTATACTAAATAATACAATAAATGATTTATTTGATTATCAAAATTTGTTTGGTTTAAATATATTTTGGTGAAAAACCTGTTATGAGACACAGCTACATAAAATATTATATGAAAATTTTAGCGAGCATTAATACTGGCGAACCGACTGGTCGCCAAAGGCGGCTAGTTATTAATAATATGAATATATAAATTTCATTTATATATTCATAGCATATTTATACATCGATAGCAAATATGCGTCATGTTTTAAATCAAATATGATATTAATATATAACTAGATGTACTAGTCACCCAAAAAATTTCTCGCATATTATTGAATAATGGTGGATTTGCGTTTCAGACTTATTTTCTTCAATCCAATTGAAATTAAAATTTGATAGAGAATTAAAATTGCAGTTACAAAATAATTTAAATTTAATATATTTAAGTCATTGTGTTTTTTGAGTTTCAGCGTTTACAAGTAGTTCATAAAGTTTGATAGACATTCAAGTATTGGTTAGATCTGTTTCGGAATTTGACAGGCATTTACCCTACAGATGTTAAATCTGTTTCGGAAT
Organism: Argiope argentata; assembly: GCA_026289955.1. Taxonomy (NCBI): domain Eukaryota; kingdom Metazoa; phylum Arthropoda; class Arachnida; order Araneae; family Araneidae; genus Argiope; species Argiope argentata. Next base: position 4,529,819 of record JAOUZG010044037.1, on the reverse strand, counting down.
TTGACAGGCATTTACCCTATTGAATTTCATCCACCAAGCTCCCTTCGTTTTGTAGTTAGCTTATATTCAATCAGTCAGACAGATAAATTTCTTCTGAAGAGATTTCACTCAAAAATTTGATAGAAATCGACAAATTTGATGTAAAGACCTTATACCAAATTCCATTTGGCTAGCTCAAAGCGTTTTTCAATTACCTTTGTCAAAAACAAAAGGATAGACATTTTCTAAACATGTGTTTTTCGAACTCAGGCAAATATAAAACGCGGGGACTCGTCAAAATTTCGAGTTCGAATTTTTTGACGATTACTATTCTTTTTCTATACTTCTTATGTGAGGAAGTAAAAAGAATTTAAAGATGGTTATTTTACCTGATTTCCCATAAATTTCGTGTATAATTGGATGTGCCCAGTAGATAAAATCAAAAATGTACCCAATTTCTTCGGCTTTATTTGCTGCTAACACAAGAAATTTGGCACACAAAAAAAAATTAGAATAGAATCCACATAATTTTCGGCAAATTCGACACAAAATTATCTTATTGTTATTGCAGAGAATATAAACCAGCCTATCATTTCAAAACAATCTAGAAATCAAATCAAGTATTAATAATCTTAAAAAAATATTGATACTTATGTATTAGGCTGTTCAACTTTATAGCCAAATTTGAAGTCGTCGCCAATGAGTTGCTAAACCGCCAATTACGGCAATCTGGCAATGGTGGAATCCGTTGATCTTTAGAGGCAAATTTAAATCCGTCGACAATGAGTTACTAAACCATTGGCGATCGTTGGCGAAGACGGTATAACACGTAAGTACCAAAAGAATTTTAATTATTATTATTATTTCATCTTACTGCGTTGCATTTCTATGCCTTCAAAAATACCTACTTTTTCGCCTTCAATCTCAAATTCCTGCTGTCAACGAATGCCCGGGAACAAAAAGAAATTTCCTAATCCTCTGCTGACCGAAGCTACTAATTTATCGGGATTAAAACAAAAGAAAAGGCGTTATAGGTGAATGCGTGATATAACGAGGAAGTCTGCCGCATTATTTTGGACAAACTTTTTTTTTCTTACACCCTGAACTTTCCATTTGGCGAAATTCTTGGAAATATGCAAACACGCTCACGATGTACTGCTTCTGCAATGTCACATTTGACACTTGGTCGCAGGGTTTCTCTAAGTTACAGCCTTACACGTGCGACGGCGAGAATTTATCGGGGATAAAAAAAAAATTAGTTCTTAGCTCTCAGTCCCCCCCCCCTTCCACATAACTATTTTCGGAACGACAGTTATAAGGTGAATGACAATGATGGAAAAACAAAAAAAAGGAATTGAGAACAATGTCAGAAAAACAATTGTTGGATTAAAGTTAATTTATTATAGAGAAATGCCCAACAAAATATATCTATTGTGAATATCAAGGAAAAATCCTTTGTGCACGATTTTTATTTGTTCCAGAGGGAATGGTCTCCACAAAGTTTTCTCGTATATTCTCTAATAAACTTGTTATACCACAGGAACGCCTTACATGGATTAACTTTTGGCGTGAATTCAACACTTTTATTAAGTTTATGGCGCCATTTTTGGCGAGTTATTTAACGATTCATTCCTCGCATACGTTAATACAAGTAATAAACGAAAATCCAATTTGTGTTTCAAACGCGGTTTTCCCAAACGATTGAAGCCAAAATTTGTCACATAACTGTAAATGTAGTCACAAAACTCTATACCTAATTTGATATATTTAAATCATTGCGTTGTTAAATTATCGCATTTACATGTTTCTGAAATTACAGACCGACAGACAGTCAACCCGTAATTGGTTTAAGATTAAAATTCGACAGGTGTCTACGTTATAGATGTTGAAATTTATGTTCCGAATTTTATCCATCTAGATCTCTTTGTTATCATGTCAGAACATGATGTTTTTGGCTTCAACAAAAATCCGTAAGCGAAAAATAAAAATGTTATTATCTGCAAGGGCATCTTAAATAATCAGCTTTCAATAACGCGATGCCATTGCATTTACAAAATCTCTGAAGAAAAAAAAAGTTAATGACTACAGCAAATAAAACCTAGAAAAAGGTCATTTTGAGCGCGTGATTATGTGAAATGAAATAAACAGGAAACGTAATATTTTTCTAAACAATCAATGCGAGACAAAGTTTTTTTTTTCGGATCGTTTGCAATACTTTGTTTCATTCAATGAAACAATTAAAATGAATAAAAATATCATTTAATTTGCAGGAGCAAGTGGTGCTTGGCCATTCAAGAAATTATGTTCCGACATGATACATTGAAACATGCATAGCAGATTTCATTTTAATCTTTACTTTGTAATTATCGCGTTAAATTTCAATCGGACAGACAGATTTTACTTAAAATTTGATTAAAATTTGCAAAGACCACATACCAGATTTCACCCATCTAGCTCACAGTGTTTTTGAGTTATCTTTCTCAAAGACTAACATTTTCCAAAAAATATGTTATTCGAACTCATTGAGGTCTAAAAAACGAGGAAATTGTTACAATTTGGAGTTCGTGTTTTTCGACGATTACTATAATTTCTCTATACTATGTATACAAAAAAGTAAAAAAGATCTGGCTTATAGCAATTTTTTTACTTAAGGACAATTATATTTCTGAAACAGAACTATTTTCTATAGCACGACATGAAGTATTTCGAAGCCCTCCAAAACAACCTCCAAGCTTCATACAATGGCCTTAAAGAGAAAGTATTTGGCATTAAAAGTTACGATATTCAAGAGTGTTTGGATTTTTTGGTTTATGTATTATTTGTCAAATACCTATTTCGGAAAGGATAGTCAAGAAGGGTCTCGAAAACTTTCGATCTGCCTTTAGAGTTGAATGAAGTTACATTCAATTTTGAAGAGAGATCGATAGCTAGTTAGTTAGACAGTTCAAGAAAGTACACAAAATTTCAAGATTCTAAACCGAAAATAAGATAATGAACTATTTTTTTAAAAATTTTATAGAAATTCTTTCAAAACTGAGATCCAGTAGTCAACAACATAATCCGTACATTTAACTATTGTGACTATACTCAAAAAATTGGCATTGGTATAGAGCTTCTACAAAATGTTGAAAAAATAATGATTTCATAAAAACTTTAGGGGCTTTATTCCTTCAATGGTTCACAGTTCAAAAGTGCATAAAGTGCAAATTACTAGTGAAATTATTGAATAACTATTAAAATTTTAAAATGCAATTTTTGGCAAATAATTTTGGTTCTCATATTATTTACCCCAGATTTAGCCAGAACATGGAAAAGAGCAGTAATTTTTTTTCCTTCAAATTAGCAATTTGGAAGAATACTTTAAGAATATTCTTTAAAAATTTTAAATTTGTAAATATAAATGCATCAACTCATTAATGTGAGTGAAGAAATTTGATATATGACATATCACATTTTAAAATTAAAAAAAAATGTGAAATATATATATTTTTTAATAAGCGCAAATTTTCTTGGAACGGATAATTAGTCTTGAAGAGATGTACATTTTTTTTCTCCAACCAATTACGAAACAAATTTACTCAGAATGGAGCAAAATTTGGAAATTTTGACTGAATGTTATGATTTTTTAAATGAAATTTGTGATTTTCGTGTTTATCGTGTAAACATCAAAACATTCGATGAATCTCCACTTTTCACATTCTTTCAATCCGAAAATACACTTTTAACCCTTTGCAGTCCGAAAAATAATAAGATGCAAAATTATTCACCTAATAAAAAGATTTGTTTATTGCCATGAAATTATATTTATAATTCTTTTAAGTCGAATTTCTTTGAAAAATTAATCTACATTTTTAACCTTTATGTAGGCGTTTTTAACAATTAAATTTGAAAAATATATAAATAAAACGTCAAAATGATGCACAGTCTTGAGTGTCGAGTCACACTCGACATCGGATCGCAAAGGGTTAAACTGTCTCTGTCTTTTGTGAGCACAATAACTCAAAAAGCACAAAAATTCAAACAAATTAAATTCAGTATGTGGCCTTTACACTAAAATCTCAGAGTTATTATTATTATTATTATTATTGCATATCGGTAAGGATTTCATGCACGAGATATTAGAAGGATTAAATTGTGGCCACATAGTTTTATATCATCAAAATTGCAGCTATCACATTTTCAGTCAAGTCGGTCAAATAAGATGTCTAGCTGTCGATCTGTATATTCATGCATATATGAACTTGATAATTCAAAAATGTAATAACCAAGATAAATGAGGTTTGGTATTGGGTTTACCATCAAAACTGCACATCTCACAATATTTCGCTTCCGGAAGGTATAAAGAAAAAAAATGCATATTCAGTTTTCTTCTCTATATTATGAAGCACAAAACCTGTCATATTATATTAGAATACCAGGAAGTCAAGATATTTCAGCAAGTTTCATTACTTATTGTTGAGAAAGAGAGCTATGTAAAGATAGACAAACATAACACTTGAAGATAAATCGAGTAAATCACGATTTAGAAAGAATTTTTTCTATCTTTTTATAGAAATTTGCTTTAACTACCGAAGGATTATTAAATTTTACTGAAGGCGAGAAAAAATTTAAAAATAAACAAAAACAACCAACTTTGATTAAATTTTTATACCCAAATTTCAAAGAATAGTTGTTTGGGGTCACACGGTCAAAAACTAAAATCGAATTTGTCTCTACACAATAGAACTGCTGTCAACACCAACTACAAAAAAAAAAAAAAAAAAAAAAAAAAAAAAGGCATACACAAAGCTTGTTTGAGAGGCAATTTCTCGCCTTCAATCATCAACTCAAAAATATTTTCGTCAATCTAAGGTCATTTCATTCATCACTATAATTCCATCCTATTTCTTATCCGGATGTCAAAAACGGGGAAATGTATTATAATGGAACATTTAAATTACTTCACATTATTCATCATATATATATAACCCAGCAAATATATTGCACTAAAAGTCTTCCGACGATCGCAAACAACCCCAACCTTAATCAACTCGTCAAACCTCAACAAGAAACGCTTCGCTGTAGACAGGACAACCACCCATCCAAGGCACATCGTCTCATCAGACATCAGAGGTCTATAATAATCAGATGCGAAATCCCCCCCTGCCATCTCTTCGAGGCAAATGAGCTGTGCGGCGAATAACCAGCGCCGAAGCAAGGTTCGGGGTGAATGGCTGACTCGACCTGGTAACACGCACATCCAAAATAACGGTGCCCACGTTGACCCGGCTACTCGTGTGACACGAAACTCACAACACTGCTGCTCCATCAACTGCGTCGTCCTCTCGCAAATGGACTCAGGATGGAAGGCTCCGATAACGGACGGAATTCGGTTGGTAGTTGGGCAACTCCCACGCACCGCCATCCCCATCAGTGGGCAATGAAGGAACAGGTGGGAAAAGGATGGTTCGGAATGGAATCGCTTTCTTGAAGGCGTGAGAAAGATGGCACAGTGGGAAAGTTCATTCCGAAATGCTATGAAGCAATCAATTAAACAAAATTTGATAGGATGATCTTATCTCGATCTTTACAAACATAACTGCATTTTTTGAATTATATTAATTTTGTGATTAGGCCAGATATCCCCAGATTCGATTGTTGACTTTATATATGCAGGATTTATCCTGAATCCAAAATTTTTACTTATGCAAAACACACACACACACACATCTACTTTCATTATGGTGAAATCAATCTGACTAGAAAAATAAAAATGAAAGAAAAATACATTTAATCTTTTTAAAGATTAACATTTTTTTAGCATATACATGTAATGAAATTTTAAATTCTTAACTTTAATACAAATTAATTTTCAAATAACTATCTTAATTTAGCTCATCTATACTACTATTATAAATGTGAAAGTTTGGATGGATGATGGGGTTCAATCACGCCAGAACGGCTGAAGAAAATTCAATGAAATTTAGCACACAGATATATCATAGTTTACAGAAGAACATAGGCTAATTTTTATTCTGGTTAATTGAGTGGTTAATTTTTTATTAATTAAAAACTAACTTTTCCGCCCAAAAATAAAAAAAAATCTGAAAACATCTGCCTGAGCTTTTTGAATCGTTTGTTTTTATTTCACTATTTCTGGTATTCTTTTAATATTATCTTACTATTCTAAAGGAATGTTTATTAAATTTTTTCTTATGCTGTTCTTGTGTTAATTCGTTATTTCCTATTCATTTCTCTTGATTTTTTTTCTGGTTGTACTTATTTCTTTTGCCTATTTTCATCATTTTCGATTAAATTTTTAGTGCATTCCGTATTACTGCATTTATTGATATTTTTTTCTATTTTCCATTAATTTACTGCAACGGGCATCGAAACCTTGTGACTGGAAATGCCATTTTGCAAAAATTTGGTGGCAAACTAATGAAACGAAAATGACTATATATTAAAACTTTCCACTGTGTGTTTTTGTAATTGTATTTGTGTTAGCTATATATTTTTTATATATGCTTAAAGTGGTATGTTTCCGTTAGCAAATAATTTAGAATTCCGCCAAATTTTCTCAAATTTCTTTGGCGATTGTTCGTTTGTGCCCGACAAACGGAAAAGTACCCTCCCTTATGGTTTTAATAACATAACATTCCCCCCCCCCACGCTAATGATGTTAGACGTAACGGTTGTTTCAAACGATTCCGTTTATTTTTGTAGTGTATGATAAATTTAAAATTAAACATTAATTAATAGATATTTTGATTCCTTTAGGAGTGCTTTTGAATGAAAATAAAATAGATGAATTGAAACTAAAATTTTCTAATCTGCATTGCGTTACCCCAACTGGTGCTTAAAATTCACGTCTTTGCGTTACTCCAATTGACGTTGAAAATTTGTGCATGCATACGGTTTTCGATAACATTTTAGATTGTCATTTATCACATATACACATCAAAATTTCCAAGCGTACGAAGTCGCGGCTAAGAGCTAGTAATATATCATTCTAAGATATTCTCTTATTTTCTGATCCATTCCACTTGTTCTAGTTAATTAATTCAACAGAAGCTTTGTAAAATTGCTGAATCAGCTAAAAGACGAGATTCCCAAGTTCTGTGCAAGAGAATGAAAATTGCTGACCTAAACAAAATACCTTTAAAAAGATCCCTGTGTTTCCCTTGCCTCTTATGGCTGAGCCATGGAAACCCCTATCAAAATTTGATTTTTAAGCTCTATAAAAATATTTTCCCTATCAAAATGTTGGTATTTAAGACCAGGGATAATGATTTCCCTTTCCTTTTTTACACTCAGCTTTTTTGTAAATTCCGTGTTGTGTGGTTCTATGTTGCGCACGTCGCCTTCGATTGTAAATAATTCCTGCTCCCGTGATGGAAAAAAAAAAAAAAGAACTTAAAAACTCAACTTGTCTTCTGCATGATTTCGGCCACGACTCTGCTATATGCTTTCATCAAAAAAATTTAAATCCTTTTTATTATATACATACATTAGATTTAGTTAAATTCCACACCTTATACTATACATATTTTTTAAAAAAATATCTAGGATTCAAATTAAAGAAATCTGATTGTAATGCATTAAAAGTTATCGGATATGCCATAAAGATTCATATTAAGTGCCAATTTTTTATGCGTTTATTTTTGAATATAAATATAATTTTTAAAAAAAGAGAGTTTTGGCCCATAAAATCATTTTCTTTCTGTAATATTTTTTCTCAATATTTTAGATCTATCAGCGGCACAGGATTCAAATAGCAGATAAACAACAATAACAGAAATTTCAAGTACCATCCCCCCCGGCTCCCTTACACACACAAACACACCCACACAATAGTTTAATTGTAGACAAGTCTGAAAACTTAAAACTTCACGATTTCTTTTATATCCATATTTTATTGCGTTCAACAGAAACTTTAAAAAATCAAAAAAATCAAGAAAGTACAATAAATATCTAAAGTATTCAAAACGATTAGATATATTTAAAAAAAAACTGATGAGATTTATCTTTCATTAAATACTAACAATTCAACCAAATAACTTTCATTCCAAATTGATTAAAATCTTCCCTGGACTATTTCTCTGGACTAAAAACAACCCTGGACTATTTCCTTTACAACAATTCAACATTAAAAACGATGTTAGAAGAAAGCATATGACCCAAAGGTCTTTTCAATAACATTCCACCAAATAGCTTATCCGAAATATTAATATATTATTTTTACTATTCAATGTTTCAGTGCTTCTTTTGAGATTTTAGATTAGTTTTTGACGTGAAAAAAACAATGATGTAATAGGTTTAGAAATTTAAAAATCTAAAATGATAATTAACAAAATTTATACTTCGACACATATGCTTGCCCAGGCGTCGAGATAAAAGCTAGCATTTATATATAACTGCACGATGCCTTTTGTTAAAAAAAAAATCTAAATACTATGAAGATGGCTTTTTTTCCTCAGTTTTTTTCCCGCCGAAAGGCTCAGCTCTTGAATCTGATGCTACAGCAATTTTCCATTTTCAGTCGAAAGATGTTTAAAAAAACTGGGACAAAATATTACGTTGAACGAAAGGAAGTGAAAGTATAATTTAATCCAGATTAGTTTATTATTTCGATATAAAACATTCAAAAACTTTCCACAAATTCACAAAAGGCACGTCGAAGTACCATTTTCGAGGGGGAAAAAAACTAATCTCTCCAAATCTTTTCGTCTGAGCGGCTTTTGAAGAGAACAACAAAATAAAAAGTAGTCCATCGTATTCAAGTTCGATGACAGTGAAATTCTGACGCGCTAATCACATTTACAGACGCATAAAACAAAATTTTAAAACCTCATTTACGCGTCAAAGCAGTCATTATTCTCTTCTCTTAATTTTGTAGAGCAGACGATCCGTGGTAGTGACATGATTTCGATGGCGTCGCTACTGGAAAGATTTGAACTCATTTAAAATTCAAGAGCAAACTTACACGCTTTTATTTCTTTTCTTTTTCTTTTTTTTTCCTTCACTTTTCTCACTCAAAACTCGCAACGCTAAAGCGAAAACAAAGAATAAAACGCTTCTTCCATTAAGAACTCAGAGATCAAACAACTCATCTTAATTCTTTCCTCAATTTGCCGTAGGAAATGCTTTTTTTAATATCAGCTATAAATATCCTAATTTTTTCAAGAGTAGGTCAATGGGATGAGTATAAAAAATATATATAAAGAGGGCTTACGGCTCCGACGATCACGAAGAATGCAAGGTGGAGAAGTGTTGGGCATGAAAAGAAAAATAAATCTTGGAGAATTCGGGTCAGCGTAGAAGGGAATGATACGATGAATGAAATCTTGAACATCGTAAGAATTTTTCCTTTTTTTCCCCTCACATTCTTCCAAGTTTGAGGAGAATAGAATGTCGGCAAATAAAACTGTCGCATATTTAAAGAGAATTCCATGCGAAATTAAGACAACCAGGGACCTTTAAAAATCACTTTTTGCAATTTTCACCTAAGGAAGTTGAAATTTTACAGGCATGAAGAGTAACACTATAGGAGATGACACATAAAATTTCAAAGCATTATATTAATTTATTTATGAGTTAGGATGTTAATATAATATAATATTAGCGATAGATACCGTCAATTAAAAGTGTTCCAGGTGCTCCAAATTTATTCGAAAGCACTGCAATTTGTATTATTACTTCCTCTAACCCTTTTAAAACAAAATTTGGGATTAATATTGAACTTTGAGTACGAAATATCAAAATTAACCAATGTAATAACTTAAAACTACCGATTGTTTTTAAAAGTTTAAGTTGTTTTGAATTATTACATTGGTTAATTTTGATATTTCGTACTCAAACTTCAATAATAATACCAATTTTGTTTCAAAAGGGTTAGAGGAAGTAATAATAAAAATTGGAACGCTTTCGAACAAATTTGAAGCGGATGGAACATTTTTAATTAACGGCATTTATCGCTAATTTATATTATATCACCCCTCTTAACTCGTAAATAAATCAATATAACGCTTTAAAATTTTATGTGTCATCTCCTATATTGTTACTCTTAATGCACTAAAAATTTCAAGCTGTTAAGGAGAAAATTACAAAAAGTGATTATTAAAGGTCCCTGGTCGTCTTAATGTTTTTAAAGCTGAAGATAAAAGAAAAATCAATGGGGACAGCCTTTCCTAAACTCTCATGTATGTTCCATTCCTTAATAATGTATTATTATTCCTTTCTTCTTTAGGGCCTAACTAAGGCAGGGGCATACGGGATAGCTGCCCCGGGACCAGACATAAGTGGGGGCCCCAAATCGAATAGAAATTTTATTTTACGTTTCTTCCTTTAATGAATGTTCATTACTAAAGTAGTGAAGTAGAGGGGATCCATAAAAAGTTTTTGCCCCGGGCCCCAACTAGGCTAAGTCGGGCCCGGCTATTCTGCGTAAAAGTGCGGGGCTTTGGGCCATGAATTGGTAAAAGGGACTGGTTCAAAAGATGAAAATGTCAGGTGTGTTCAAGTTTTTATTTTCATTTGAGCTTCTTGTCCTTTGCAGTAGGAATAACGAAGAAAACAAGAATGTAGCTTGGGCAGCGTTTTATCAACAAATTGAAACTAAAATTTGGCATAAAATTACTATTTTGGAAGCAAAATCACATACATAACTTCATTTATTTTATTGCGTTTGCGATGGATTTTTTTTCCAGTTTATGAATATACAAAAGTACATATCGACAGACGGACAATCCCACCATAAATTAATTCAAACATTAATACAAATCTGCAAAATGTATGCTAAATCAGTTGTAGCAGATTTAACTCCTCAAGCTCTTCAAATTTTGTAATTATCTTATTTACCTATACTCGGACAACAGGGCAAACAGACTTCCTTTGAAGTGAATTTCATAAAAAATGTTCCCTTTTTGTATAATGGCCATTTATTGAATTGTTTTTTGTTTGGATCGAGGCGTTTTAGAGTAATCGTGTTTACGAGCAGGCATAATTCCAAAACAATTGCTCTCCGCGAGCTGAAAGGTACAAGGTAGATTATTTACATCTGAAATACTTTTTGGGAACAAGATGTAAGAAACAGTCAAAATTAGAAAATAAAAGTTACTTTTCAATCCTTAAATTCTAAGATACTGCATTATCAAAAAGCTTTAAACACAAAAGTTGCTCGTCTTAGTAAGGCGCTAATTTAGCTAACTGGATTTACTTTCTTATATTCAATAATAAGAAAGTTATTCCACCCCCTTTAAGCTAGTATATATATAATAAGCTAGTATATATATATATTCTAAGCCAGTTAAAATGCAAACAAAATAACTATAGATTTCATGTTCACAAGATAACACGAGCAAAGCGTCCTACTCATCATATATACCAGCTTTTACACGCGACTTTGTACGCGTGGATATCTTGATATGTGTTGTGTGCCGGTCTGTCGCCGATTGGGGAAACGTAAATGCGTAAATTGTCTACGCCAGTTAGGATAACGCAATACTGATAAAAAAAATTTTTAATTTTCATTATTCTGTTTTATTTTAATTCAAAAGTACTTCAAAATGAATAAAAAAATTCGATTAATTAACAATGTTTAATTTTAAATGCATCAAACACTAAGAAGATAAACAGAATCATTTGAAATAATCGGTCGAAAACATGTTAAGCCTAACATCGTCAGTGGGAGAAACACACACACACACCGAAATCCTACTTATTTGGTGGTGGCGAAATGAAGATTTTTAGCGATTAGGTTAGTTTTTAATTAATAATAAATTACCCACTCAATTAACCGGAATAAAAATTAGCCTATGTTCTTCTGTAGACTATAATCTATTTATGTGCTAAGTTTCATCCAATTTCGTTCAGCTGTTCTGGCATGATTGACTAACATCATCCATCCATCCAAACTTTCACATTTATAATAGTAGTATAGATATGTTACATAAACGAAAGGTGGTTTGGCACCTTAGGAACCGTTATCAATAAAGAACTGAAGCAATTTTCCAGCAGTCTTATCATGAGAACCACTGCAAGGTAGATTCCCATGGGAAATTAAACCAAGTGTGATATTCGAACTTAACTAAGTCTGAAACGTGCATATGCGTCAAATCTTGTAAATTTCCAACGATTAAATATTACCTCTTTGTATATCCCACATGCGAGAAAGTAAACAAGCATTACTGAACTGGAAACCGCCAGTTAATATTTTAAATTGAATCAAATCCTGATAAACTAAAAGAGGCTTAACGCAGATTTTTGGAAACTTTCTCATAAAAAAAAAGAGATACAGATATTATTATGCATTTGTTTTTCTAAGACGGATTACAACGACTTGCTCTTACTTTCTGATAAAAGAAATTTACAAAGAAAGAATTACAAAAAAAATTCGAACTCGAGAATTTGTGGGATCCTCTACTTTCATATCATCTAAATATGGGGGAGGGGGTCTTTGGAATTACGTCTATCCATCCATCTGTTTCTTTGTGAAATTAAAAGATCTTGTAGGTGTAGCGGATTGCGCTAGGCCCGAACTCTCAATCTAATAGTTAGTAGCCGCGTAACTTATCCGTTGGGCCAAAAGTGCACTTTGGTCCGAGGGATGTTATCTGGCTTATAAGTATACCACAATCTAAAACAATAAAATTTAATTTTAGGTGCTTAATTTTAAATGCATATTTTTTCAAAATTATTAAAAAAAAATCTATCTACCTATCAGTGTGGATACAATTACGGTAACTCAAAAAGGCAACGAACTAGATGGATGAAAGTTGGGTTATAACTTTATAACTAAAACACCAATTGAATATCAAATTTTTGATCAAGTCCGTATGAGTTGATTGTCTGTTGTTCAGTCTCTTCGTGTGCATGCGAATTCAATGAGATAAAAATGCAACAAGCTAGCAAAGAGAAATTTGGTATGTGACCTTGCCATACAAATTGCATACCTATATTACATTCTGAGCATCATGAACCACAAGTTTGAAGTAGAAATGATTTTTGATGGCCGTTACTGAATTCTGAAGACTTCGTGCCATGCGCATGTAAAGAGAAGCAGGCGTCCTGGCACAGGGTAAGGGTTTATGTTGCCGGCTTTCTGAAACAGAGGTAGCACGTCTTCCTCGTTTTTTGAGGAGTCCCAGGTTCAAGTCCAGGTTTGGGCATGGTTGTCCTTCTGTGTGATATCTGTGAAATGTGTGACTGTGCCCCCCTGTGAAAAAGGGCTGTGCAAGTGAATGTGATGAGTGTGTAGCTTGTACTCTAGGCCCTACTTGGCACTACTTCAAAAATAAGAGACGCGCCTTTCTCGTGATCTGGGCGTCCCAAGTTCGAGTCCCGATCACGACATGGTTGTTCTTCTCTGTTCTATCTGTGAGGTATATGAATGTGCCCCCTTCTAAAAAGGGCCTGTGCGAATGTAAAAAGTGAGTAGCAAAAGTCGTACTCTTGGCCCTAGTTGACGCTACTACAAAACAAGAGATTTTGGTTAGGCTTAAATTCCTGACTACCTTAGCGATCTTATTCATGGCAAGTGCCATAAGAAACAACAAAAACAACAAGTAAAAGGTGTCCCACAATTAACAAAAGATTAGAATTTGGTACCATTCATGCCTACCCTATCAAACATACATTCCACAGCTGATAGTTAGGGATTAATAAAAATGTAGAGTTACATAATAGAATAACATGTTAACTCATAATTTGAATTAAAAAAATTTTAAAAAGTACCCATGACACCCCATTTTTTTACAATTCAATAAAAATATAATAATTTAAAGTACGCAGTTCAGGGGTATTATGAAATAAGATACAGCTCCACGGCTTTGCTGGCACATACGCGCTCTTTTTCCGAAATTTGCCATGGTCATTTTGTATAAATGTGGCTGGATTTCGTTGATGCAACATTGAATTTCCTCCTTCAATGCACGCATGCATGTTCGTTGTTGGCATAGACCTTTGACCTCAAATAATTCCATAAAAAAGAAATCCAATGGTGTTAAATCAGCCGATCTAGGAAGGGAGTAATTCTCAAATTTTCGTACTGTGTCCCCCCACCAGGTTTCATTATTTTTGAAATGTTATTTAACAATGAAGAAATGTTGTTCTATTGTGTAAGGATTCCTTTCAACTAATCCTAAATTATCAGCTGTTAAACTGTTCTTTTTAATAGGGTACCAACATTTTACAGCAAGAATGGCGGCAAATTCAAATATTGCCTTAATTTCAGAACACCCTTTACAAGAAAGTCAAAAGAAGGATATCCCTTGTGATTTTTATTATTGTAATTTCCATTGCAATTCTGATTTCAATTGAAATCCCTGCTATTTCTATAAAAAACAACCTGTTTAATTTCCAGCATATATTTGAAAGGGAACAGATTCGTCATATCATTGTCAAAACAATTTTCATTTACAGATTTAAGCCTTAAACTCATTTTTAAATATTTCTGGCTAAAGATCATCACAATTATTTTCAAGAGGAAAAAATAATTCTTTATAAGCGTCGTTAAATAAAAGAGTCATCTTAATATTTTCTTAAGTTGCTTTATTCTTTATATAGGTCGGATATTTACAGCATACCAAATCAAATATGCATACCTACCAAGAATTTAGGGTCAGATTTGACTCTTTAAAGTTTCTTTTCTTTTGAAGACCATTTACTTCATTGAAATCAGCTGAACAAACTGAATTTATAAAGCAGATTAATGTTTGCTCAGCACAGCTGAATCGACAAAAATAAATAAGTTAAAAAAAAAATCCCAAATAACCGGGAAATTGGTTAGTGATAAAAAAAATAATAATAAAGTATGCAAATATCCGAGAAATTGGCATCAATTCTGTTTTTGAGGAAGTTGATTAATATCATCGGGTAAAAGCAGCTGTCCACAAATACGGCAGTAAAATATCGAGAATATCTGACGTGACATCTTTCATTTATACGAAAACAAAATATGGGTTTCACATGGAAGCGTGCATTTAGGAATTAACTCTCTCAAAAGCATTTTGAGTTCCAGCTGCTTTCCAGAAAACATAATACAATGTGACATTTTTTTTCTCGTATATGAAGTATAGCAAAAGTATAGAAATCGTTAAAACATTCAAACTCGAAATCTTGAAGTTTTACATTTTCCCGAGTTTGGAAACCACATCATTTGGAAAATGTCCGTCAGTTTATCATAGACAAAGATAATTAAAAAAATACTTTAAGATGGGGGGTTGAAATTTAGAATACAGTATTTACACCAAGATTGCAGATTTCTATCAAATTTTGAGTAAAATCTGTTCAGAAAAAAAAACCCATCTGTGCGGTTGTTACAATATAAGTTAACACGATAATTACAAAACGAAGATAATTACACATATAAAATTCAGTACACAGGTATGACATCTATAGTGTAAACCCTGCCAAATTGAGACAAATCCAACGAAGGGTTGACTGTCTGTTATTCGGCATTTTCGAACGCAATAATTCGAAAATCAGGGAATCAAACGGGAAAGGAAGGGGGGGGGAACAAAATTAGAACAAAAATCGAATTTTTAATTATAAATTTTTCTCAGTGCTATTACTCATCATTAACAGCAGGTGCAATGCAAAAGGTGCGTTTAATTCTTTCTTCGCAGGTTTTCACATCGGAAAATTCTAGGATGAATTATTACATTTAAGTAGACAAAACAAAATACTTTGCGAAACCAGCGGAAGATGTCTCCCCAAAACTTTATTGCACTCTCTTTAATATACATAGATGTTGTAAAAACTCTCTTTTTGGGTGGGATTTCTTTAATGTGAGCGGTAGAAACAGTGATCACATCCAATCTTAGACCTGAATTTTTACTTACATGTAGATACAAGACACAAAAAGCAAAAATATGAAAGACACAAAAGACTATCCAAAACCTCGTCAGTCCCAGACTCAGGCTGAATTCTCTTCACTTTAGGACTAATCTCTCATCTCGCTCGCTCAACTCTTCTCTCTCCGCTATCGGCAAGAAGAATTGCTATATGAGGTGAGAAGGATTGCCAAAGTTGGCGGGCCTTACATATGTTATCCCAGGGAACGCCTTGCACAATATCAGTGTACAATATTTACAAAATATCAATCTTTGGCATGAATTTAACATTTTTGTGGTATCTATCATGTGGTCTTGGCAAGTATTTTGGCGATTAATCCCTGGCATGCGGTAAATAATAAACGATAACCCCGAATTTCTGTTTTAGACGCGTTTTTCTACACCGATTGAAACAAAATTTTGATACAAAACTATTATTGCAGCAACAAAATCACATACTTAATTTGATATATTTAAGTCATTACATTTTTGAGTTTTCGCATTGTTTCTAAAAATATGGTCCGTCAATTGGTCGACTCACTGTTGGATTTCGCCCAAACTTTGTTAAGCATCTATATTAAAGATTCTAAATCTATCTTGCTCTTTACATTTTGTAGTTATTCTGATGACATACAGCTTTCCTCTGGATGTATTTTGCTCAAAATTTAACAGGAAACAACAAATTTGGCTTTAAGCATGTTTACCGAATTTTAACCGCCTAACTGAAAGCGTTTTTGAGTTAGTTGTAATTGACAGGCCGACATCTTACAAAAATGTGTTTTTCGAAGCTCAGAGAGGTCTAAAACGTGTAGAGATTCGTCAAAATCATGTTCGATTTTTATTTTTATTTTTGACGATTACAGTAAAGTTCCTAATTCAGATTGTTTTTCGTGTGTGGCAACAGTAGGATTTAAAAAGATAACGAGAAGCAGTTGGGCAACTCAACTCAAGAAGGAATGGAAAAAGAAAACGAGGAGAGAAGACGGACATGTTGGCTTTGGGACGGAAAAGATTTCTTTGGTAGAACAGCTGATGGGAATGTTCAATGGAAAGGGAATGTATTGGAAAGTTGTGACTGTATATAGTTTTTATTTTGTTTTATTAATTTGTGTTTAATGTGCCGTGCTGCTGTAGCAAAAAGAATAAAGTAGCAGTTGAAAAATCTTGGAGTGATCATTGAAGTTCCTCACCGATGACTCTTACGATTTACTTTGTTATAAAACCCTCATATTGGACAAGTTTTACTATTACTATACTTTTTTATACACTTCATATAAGAGAAAATAAAAAAGTAAAGTATTAATTTTGTTTAAGAGACGCTGAGAAAGGATTAACAATCAAGATCATTCGTCATACAGTCAAACAATTCTAATAAAGGATTGTGCTTGTTGCATCAAAATAAGTGCCATAAGAAATTTGAGAAAAAAAGTTATTAACTAAATTTCAGGATTAAAAGAATACATCAAAATTTGGAAAATAAAATACCATATGAAATAGTAACTACTTTTGGATTCTCCAGTTCATGAAAACTGGTCCAATTAGAATTGAGAGAATAATTTATTAATTTTTGACACCAATTTTTTCATATATTTTACGGCCTAAAAAAAGATTTGGGAAATTCATGAATCTAAAGATCAAAGGACAGACACATGTTATTCACCTTTTCATTCTACGAAAGAGTTATTGTTCCATTGTGACTATTAACGTAATACCTAAAATAGCTGATTTGGAGACACGCCAAAAGTTTCTTTGAAAATCAAATCAAACTTTCCTTCTGAAATAAATAAATAAATAGATCTTATAAAACCTTCAGGAAAGGAATGAAATAAAAAAAAAAAGACAGCGGACCTGGAAGTGGACTTGTTGCCAGTGTGGGGACATTGTTTTCTCGCGAAACACGCTCAGATGAACTTTCCGGCAGAGAAAGCAGAAGAAAACAAAAGAATCGTTGATCTATCGCGAGGTCCATGCTTCAGTAATACTACCGTCAGAGAAAGATAAACATCTGTTTAAAATTCCAGGCGGTCGCCATCACGGCACACCTAGGAAGAGACTCGTCCGCAGATGGCTTCTGGGTTTATTTTTTTAATGAGATTGTTTCTGTCTTCCCTGCAAAGTGCCACGGGACAGGTCAAGGATGGTTAAATTTGCGAACTGTTAAAAAAACGAGGGAGCGAAAATTCGTAAAAAAATATTTCTTGTTGTCAATTTGCATGGAATGGCAATAGCTTCGATCTGTGTCTCACGAATGATATGTAGTCCATCTAGGATAAAAACGTGACTTTTGAAGAATAAACAAAAATCAGCAATGTAGAAAGAGAGAGATACGTATATACAGTTTTGGAACAAAGAAATATTTGGTCATAGAATTTTTGTAAAAATTAGCTGATAAAAAGACAACGAACTACATCGTTTTCATGAGATGTTAAAAGGAATTTTCAAATTTCAATTCCACTGGAATCGGAATGTGAGGACAATCCGCCGATGGTACCATCCGATTAAATTTATGGCAGCAAGCAAATGGAATATTTCGATATATTCTGAGCAGTTAAGTTTATCAGAAAATTGATGCTGATACACAAATTTTCAAAAACATCTATCATTACCAAATTCCACTTCTTGAATTTTTATATTATTAATACATAACAATAATTGATGAGAAAAAAATATTTATCTAAAATTTGAAAAAATAATAATAATAATGCTCTTTCAGTAAAACATCTAACAATATAAAAACCACCAAAAATTGTCTTAACTTTTTTTTTAGATTATGAATCATATCTTAGATTATAAAATAATAATAAAACTTTAAAAAAAAGACTAAAATGAAATTTGCTATGCATATTTCAATGTATCATGTCGGATTTCTTGAACGCCAAGCATCACGCGCTCGTGCAAGTTAAATTATACTTTTTTAATTCATTTAAATTGTTTCATCGAATGAGTCACTTTAGTACTGCAAACGATCATAAACTTTGTCCCGCATTTATTGATTAAAAATATACAACATTTCCCATTTATTTTATTTCATATAATCACGTCCTCAAAATGACATTTTCCTTGGTTTTATTTGCTGGAGTCATTAACTTATTTTTTTAAAAAAATCAGAGCTTTTGTAAATGGGATGACATTACGTTATTAAAAGCTGATTTTTTTGGAGGTGCTCGTGCAGATAATAAAATTTCAATTTTTCGCCAACGAGTTTTTGTTGACGCAACAATATCGTAAAACAATATCATGTTCTCACATTATAAAAAAATGCTGAATTAAGAAAGCTATCAACAAAAATATTTCTTGTATAAAATATGTTGTAAAAATCTTTAAGCCTAATTTATTGAATATTCCATTAAATTAAATTCTATAAGGGCTTCTTCCTTTGAAAAAATATTAATGCTTAAAGAAATATTTTATCTCTTATTTCACAGTTGATTTTCAATTAAAAGCATAATAATATATAACAAACCTCATGTTGCTGCATGTAACTCCCACCACTACTTCTGTAACGAATTGTGAATACTTTAATAAATGATTAGTTTAACACAAGATAAATAGTTGCTCTTAAATTTCAGGTATGGAAATCTTGAGACACTAATTTTCATTATCCAATTTCTGAAATTGAACTTTTTTTTTTTTTTTTGGAAATCTAAAATCTAAATTTAGATAAATCTTTATCTAAGTTTATTATCTTAATTTTAAACCTGATTTTAGATAATAAACTTAGATAAATAAATATTAATAAGAAGATTAATAAATAAGATCTTCGATAAGATAAATAAATTTAGATAATAAACAAAACGTCGGTTTATGAGTTTTAAAACGTTGTGGAATGTACATGAAATTAAGTTTTCGAAATAATATTACTTAGATACAGTGAGGGATTTTCAACTAGGCAAACTAGGTATTTGCCCCAGGCCGCTTAAGCCAAGAGAGAACAAGTTGACGAATTTTTTTTTATTTTTCTAATAGTCAAGTAAAATAAATTTGAAAAAAAAAATACGAATTTTAAGAATGATAAAAAAAATATTAGAATAGCATGAATATAATAATAAAAGATAGCATATTTCAAAAATCTTCTCCAACATATTACAAAAATAAAGCATTTCATTCTAAGATTAAATGAAACTGAAAATTTAACATCTCCCCCCCCAAAAAAAACGTAACTAAAAACTAATCATGCATTCAGAAATTATTTGCCTTTCGCATAAGTACACTTAAATTATATGATTTATAGAATTCTACGCTTTACTGTTGGTTGAGAAAACCACAAAATGGAATGGATATTTTTTTATTAAAAAAAAGCATTTCATTTAACTAAGAAGGAAATGGTCATTAAAAACTTCAACAGTCAATCGAACATCTCCGAAGTCGTTAATAAAATAAACATGCAAGGAATCCGTCGCACATCACAAACACTTCAAAAAAAGCAATAACTTTTTTTTTTCTTGGCAACAAAATCAAGAACATTTTTCCCTTCAAAGATTTATCAGCGGAACGTGAAACGGCAAGCATAACTTGTCATTTTTTTCTCTCTTTCTCTCTTCTTTTTTGTTAAAAACACACTTCCGCCTTTGGGAGAGACATGCGATATTTTAACACCAAGATGAAGCAACAAGACGTAACGTGACAGCCAATTTTTAGATTCCTTTTTACTTAAGACATGGAATTCAATCAGAAGATGGGTTTCTCATTTCTTGCTTCAGCGCAATGGAGAGAGGATAGGCTCCAGACGGAAGTTAGCAGACAGAACATGAGAAAAAAAATCGGTCTAAATTGCAACCAAGTGAAATGGAACGACGAAAAAAATTCCTGTTATTCTTATCTCGTACTTACAACTGTGTGCTACTGCGCTGTAATTCAAAGGCAAATATTTTTCAAAGTTCTTTTTTTTTTTCTTTCGTGGCAATATAGCTAGATAACAAAATAGGTTATTTCTACTCATTTAATATTTTAAGACTGCTTCAATCCTATTCCCTAACACGGATGTTTATGCCATTTTGACATCCCGGACTTATATTATAAACTAGCTCTTACACGCGACTTCGTACGCGTGGAAATTTTGATGCGTATATGTGAGAATGTTATCGAAACCGAATGCATGCACAAATTTTCAACGTCAATTGGAGCAACGCAAAGACGTGCATTTTAAGCACCAGTTGAGGTAACGCAAATGTGGATTAGAAAATTTTAGTTTCAATTCATCTGTTTTATTTCCATTCAAAAGCACTTCTGAAGGAATCAAAAGATCTATTAATTAACAATGTTTAATTTTAAATTTATCATACACTACAGAAATAAACGGAATCGTTTCAAATAACCGTTACGTCTAGCATCATTAGCGTGGGGGGGATGTTATGTTATTAAAACCATAAGGGTACTTTTCCGTTTGTCGGGCGCAAACGAACAATCGCCAAAGAAATTTGAGAAAATTTGGCGGAAGTCTAAATTATTTGCTGACGAAAACATACCACTTTAAGCATATATAAAAAATATATAGCTAACACAAATATAATTTAATTACTAAAACACATAGTGGAACAGTTTTAATATATAGTAATTTTTTCCAAAAAAATAGTTTGCCACCAAATTTTAGCGAAATGGCATTTCCAATCACACGGTTTCGATGCCCGTTGCAGCAAATTAACGGAAAATAGAAAAAAATATCAATAAATGCAGTAATATGGAATGCGCTAAAAAATTTAATCGAAAATGATGAAAATAGGCAAAAGAAATAAGTACAGCAAGAAAAAAATCAAGAGAAATGAATAGGAAATAACGAATTATATTAACACAAGAACAGCATAAGAAAAAATTTTAATAAACATTCCTTTAGAATAGTAAGATAATATTAAAAGAACACCGGAAATAGAAAAATAAAAACAAACGATTCAAAAAGCTCAGGCAGATGTTTTCAGATATTTTTTTCTTTTTGGGCGGAAACGTTAGTTTTTAATTAATAAAAAATTAACCACTCAATTAACCGGAATAAAAATTAGCCTAGGTTCTTCTGTGGACTATAATCTGTCTTAGTGCTAAATTTCATCCAATTTCCTTCAGCCGTTCTGGCGTGATTGAACCCCATCATCCATCCATCCAAACTTTCACATTTATAATAGTAATATAGATATGAGAAATTTAAAAAATATGAAAGCATTGTTTTTCAATGAGCATTGGATTACTTGTTACCTTTTAACCATGTTTTTTTTTCTCCCACGTCATCTTCTATGAAAATGAATACAATATATTTCAAATAAGGCATTCATTTTTTGGAATGTTTTCAGTAGTAGTATTTAAAGTAGAAGTTGGAACAAAAGGGAGTGAAAAATGTTTGGTAATGGATCTAATAATCTACTTACAATCTCTCGAAAAATTAAGTGTATGCCTGACTTACTTGATAAATCCGACTTTCAATACAAATAACACATTTACGAGAAATCCAAACATATTTTCATTTTTACACATAACAAATGCTTTAATTTAAAGTAAAAATAAAGAAAAAATCAACGAAAAATATCTAAACTGAAAAATATCAGAAGCATTTTAAATAAACATTGGCAGAATTTTTGACTCAAAAAAAGTGAGAGTACCCCAACGAAATTTTTATAATATCTGGCAAGGAAAGAAAGTGTAAATATTTAATTGCATATGTTTTGGCTTTTATAATGGTCTTTAAACGTCATGATATCGATTCAATCGAATTTTGGTGGTATTTCAAGATATTTTGCGAATTCTTCTTACAACAATTGTTTTAAATAGGATTTGTTTCTAATTTTGTGTTTTTGAACCACTATTTTGAATGTGACCTACAGATATTCAATGACATTGATATCAGGGTACTATGGCAGTGAACTTAAAGGCTGTTTGCAATGAAAAACACCATTATTATAGCATTACGTGCATTCTTTTTGGCATCATTGTCTTGCTGGAAAAAGAAATTTCCACCTAAAACCAAATTTTTTAAACTTTCCTTCAGTTTGCTATGGCAATATGGTTCATCCACTTTGCTGCAGAAACTTCTTAAATCATAATCAGAAATGTAAATGTTGAAAATATACAAAATATAATTAGACAAGCTGGATATAAAAGTTAAATTGTTAGAGAGAAACCGTTCATCAGGTTGCAAATTCAGAAAAAGAGTTTGAAGTTTTTAAAAACACATCAGTTGAAGACTAAAAACTTTTGGAAGAAAGTTATACTTAATGATGAAAGAAAATTCAACATTTTTCATGGCAGTGACAGCCATTACAACGAATGGAGAAAGTCTAACACTGCTTTGGATTCAAAAAATTTATAATTTTTACAGTTAAACATGGTGGTTCTATCATGATTTAGGGTGGTATGACTTCCTCCGAGGCAGGAAACTTAGTTCCGAGTTTTAGTTAGAAATTTAGTAGATGGCATCATGAACCAAATGGTTTACTTAAATACACTTCATAGCAATCTGAAGGAAAGTGCAAAAAATTTGGGTTTAGATGGAAATTTCATTTTCCAGCAGGGCAATGGCTCCAAAAAGAATGCACGTCACGCTAAAATAATGGAGGTTTATTTATTTTTTCATTGTAAACAACCTTTACAAACACTACCACAGTACCCTGATATCAATACCACTCCATATCTGTTGGCTATACTCAAATTACTGGTTCAAAAACACAAAATTAAAAACAAAACCTATTTAAAACGATTGTTGCAAGAAGAAGTAAAATATCTTCAAATATCACCAAAAACTAGTTGAATCTGTACTGCGACGTCATTATAAAAGCCAAAACACATGCAATTAAATCTTAACACTTTCTTTCTTAGCGAGATATTGCAAAAATTTCGTTGGTGTACTCTCAATTTTTTGAGGCAAAAATCTGCTAATATTTATTCAAAATGCTTTTGATATTTTTCTGTTTAGAGGATTTTCGTTGTTTTCTTTATTTTTACTTTAAATTAAACCAATCGTTATGTGCAAAAATAAAAATACGTTTGGACTTCTAGTTAATGTGTTAATTGTATTGAAATTTGGAATTATAAAGTAAAAGTAAGGTGTATTCTCAATATTTTGAGCGACTGAATATATATTTATTAATATAATGTAGCCATAAAATAACACATTTCGAAAGTATATGCATCTAAAACTAATGAATGGAATAAAAACAAATTTCGTACTCAGATTGTGTAAAAGCCAAGACAGACAAATACTGCAAAAAAAGGTTAATAAAAATTGATTTTTTCGAAATAAAAATGAATTAATATATACAAAGGAAAAACGGAAGATGGATTAAGCATATATTCATTCGTCCGAATGATTTTAAAAAAATACATACAAAAAAAATGACAAATCGTCTGAAACTCGCCGAAAATAATCTATTAATCAATCTTTGGAATCCCCTTATTCAGTTGTAACAATTTCAGTGAGCAGATTTTTTTGTAACTGTATAATACTAGTTGACATACTCAGAGTTAATTGATATTAAAATCTTATCGTGTATAATATCTTTAATATAAAAACTATTTTTGTGTAAAATTATAAAAATTCTTTTATTATTTTAAACATTTTAATTAAAGTATCAGCCCAAAGATAATTTTCAGGAACTGCCGAATTGTCAATTTCCTCTATGAGTTATTAATATTTGCTATATTAGCGTTGCAAATTTTATTTATAAATGATGAATTATAGGAAATGTTTAGATGAAACTTTGAAATAAATAGTTAAATAGCTCAATTTTTCATTAACAGAAAACCAAAATAAATCAATAATTTCTCCTAATACAAATATTAATCGTCTGCTGATAAAGTTCACTTTTAGAATTTTGCTCATGTGTTCTGGTAATTGTTTTTCTCATGTATTCTAGCTCTTTAAAAATAAATAATTTTATTTGCTAGCAAAGAAAGTAAAGATTTTTTAATCTTTACTTTCTTTGTATTCATTTAAATTTGAATGATTAACTTAATTTTACTTTCATACATCGTTTAATACTACTTGAAAACCTATAAAAATTATTAAAAAGCATGTATTGTGGTAAAAAATTTTTTTTTCAAAAATAGAGATAAAATCGTTCAATGTGGAAAAAACGAAAATGTTTGATTAATTTCCAATTAATTGAGCAATTAATAATTTCTGCACTTATAATTGAATTCGGCTGAATTCCACGAATTTATTTAGAAGATGAGAAGCTTACAAAACCAAACTGAATTATTTTTTGAATATATTGGTGACTTTTAGCACTATTTTTTCATATTGAAAAATTCATTTTACCATGTATTTCACAATCTCATACGTAGCTTTCATCTCATTCTATTAGCTAGTTTTTAGCTGCTGATGTCTTCAACGAGAGAATTTTTTTTTTGTTACCTTATATATTAAATCCATAATTTGTACCAATAAATTGATTTGTGAAAATGGAAATGCACTCTCAATGTTAAGGCCTTGATATCTTTTCAGGAGAAATATCAAACGGGCAGTTCGGCATAATAAGTTTATAAAAAATTAACACATACATATGGCAAAAAAAAAAATCACTAATTTTAAGAGTTTTAAGGATATTTGTTTGCCGTTTTACATCTAGAAAAAGTTTTTTTTTTACAAAGAAATATATCCAAAGAAAAATATAGATAGCGCAAAAAAAAAAAAATCATGAAGTAAATCAAATTCACGGAATGTACTCGAAATATATTGTTTTTTAAAAATTCCATTTCCATCTACTCTGTATGAAAAAAAGGGTTTTTAGTTTTAAAAAATTATGAATTTTAGGACAGTTACCCAGGTAGCACATCCTGTAGCACAATATTGTATAATATTGTGCGATATTATAAGATATTAAACAATATTCCACAATATTAAACAATATTGCGAATATAGATCAATATTATACAGTATTTCTGTGCTACTAGGGTATAGTTCAAAATTCACATGGTATTCAATAAAATTTACATAATATGGTTCATTAGAGTAAGTTAATAAGTATTTAGAGAACATGTTTTCACTAATGGGTAATGTATTGTCAGAAACATGATTTTAGTTAAATTAGTTAATAACTCATTTCGAAGGTATTACTAGAGCTATTTTGGGCAGGATTGTGAATATGGAACTGTGGTCAGACGACGATGAAATAATCTCAGTTCGTACTCTCTCCTCCAAACTCTCACATTGCTATAGTGAGTTTAGTTTCGAGTAGCATTATATTTACTACAACAGTGAGAATAGGTTTAGCTCTAAAGAATTTAATTTCCATTAACAATATTAATACATATATATAGCTACGATATTCTACGACATTTCCCAAATCGAACAATATCGCACAAATATCGAACAATATCGCACAATATCTTGTGTTATTAGATTGTGTATCTGGGTGTGTAAATAATATTCTGTAACGGAGCTTCGGAGACCACAAGACGATAAAATCATAGAATATAAAATTATTGCGAGCATTGGTAATTAAATTAATAACATAACAGTTAAAGAATTTTAATTTAAAACATAAAATGCTCAGAGAGTAAATAAAAATAGCTTAACATCTGTTCTGATTTAGTTAATAAAAATCTTTTAAATAATAAAAGTTAATGTCAATAAATAAAAGTTAATGTTAAAGGTGATGAAGAAAATATTAACTTACATTTTCTTATTAAAAGTAAATTTTAATTTTTAAATTTTTTTTGTTTAAAATAACAATGGGAATATTTATCATTTGGCATAAAATGAAATTTTAATCAAGATTTGAAAATATCAAAGGGAAAATTATGTTGTAATTAGCATACAAACAATTAACTGCAGATGTTCCCTAATAGTTTATTCATTAAACTAGTCAAAAGCAGTTTTTTAAATTATTGCTATGATTAAGACAGTGTTGCATGAAGGCAAATAAGCCAATGAGCAAGTAACTAGATAAGAGACATAATTTTGTACTTTATTGAGAAAACAGCAAAAAGAGAAAAAGTTCCATATAATGGAAAGTATTGTATTATAATCATCCTATTATTCTTTATCAAAACAAAGGTGAATAAATTAGAAAATAAAAAATGCCAATTTGAATTATGCTAGAATGCAATATAAATACAGGTCAAAAATTTGTTAAAAGTAAAAGATGATTAATTTCAATAGTTTGACATTTGATTAGTTCAAGTTTATGCAGAAGCCAAACTAGATTTATTTTCAAATTAGAGATAGTCAAAAAATAACACAAAATTCTATGAATCAATTCATCCGAGTTACTTATTTCTTAAAAAAGGTGCACGAGACTAAAATTCCGAAATGAAAAATATATATATATAAGTGCATATTTTTTCATTTTTAATGTACAAGCTATCAAGGGTGCATCTGAGAGATCATATGGTTTTCCAACAATTTAACTTTACAGAAACAGTTACATACTGATTTAAAAAAAAAAACCAAGTATGATTCAATTCCTTTTTTCTTTCTGTTCACAATCAAACACAATATCTAAATTTATAACAAAAGAATTAAATATAAATTTTATAATAATTTATAAAAGAAATACTTTTTTTGAGATGTTACTATTGAATATTACACTTATAAAGTAAATTCTTTACAGGTTGTCACTTCCAATTACAGAGAAAAAAGCTTTTATTATTTTTTTTTTTTTCCTTTTTAAAAAGCACAGGTTCAAAAAAATTCCACCTTTAGCAAACCTTATCTTTTATTCCAGAATGTTGGAAATTTATTTAGTCCATCTTTAAAAAGAAAAAACCAATGTATATTTATTATGTAATACAAGTTTATCATCAGGCTGTAAAGGAAATATCTAGCACTTTTCATCTAGATAAAATGAATGTATATATAATTTAAAATGTCCTGGAATTATGTGAATGATATTTTGAGGTATTCAGAATATTGTTCAACATTATAAAAATATTGTAAATTTCTTGACTTTACTTTTACCGAACATTTATGTAGTTTTATTGCAAAAACTGAAAAAAATTTTACTATTATTTTTGTTTAAAATGAATTTTATAATAGCATTAGTAGTTTACATCTTATGGTGATAGTTTATAAATAGGAAATATCTTTAGATTTTCTAAATTTTGTATAATACTGATTTACACAATACAAGAAACTTCACGCTTAAGGTAGATATT
Source organism: Argiope argentata (assembly GCA_026289955.1). Classification (NCBI taxonomy): domain Eukaryota; kingdom Metazoa; phylum Arthropoda; class Arachnida; order Araneae; family Araneidae; genus Argiope; species Argiope argentata. The sequence continues at coordinate 4,501,950 of JAOUZG010044037.1, read as the reverse complement.
ATATATATATTTATATAATTTACATCTAAAGCATGAAGTTTGCTGTATTGTGTGAATCAGTATTTTACAAAATACAGAAAGTCTAAAGATTTTGCTTACTTAAAAACTATCACAATAAGATGTAAACTATTAATTTTACTACAAAATTTATTGTAAACAAAAATAATAGTCAAAAATTTTTCAGTTTTTACAATAACATAACATTAAGTGTTCGGTAACAGTTGTCTCTATAAGTCAAGAAATTCTACAATGTTTTTATAATGCTGAACAATATTTTGAATACCTCCAAATATCATGAAAGTATTACAATATTCCAGGACATTCTAAATTATTAGGGCTTATTTCAATTTTCGCTATGGCTGTATTAGCACAAGATAATGTGTAATATCCCCAAGACATTGACATTGTAATTCCAGTATTATATTGATATCAATGATATTATTATGCATTTTGATCTAATAGGATACAAATCTAAAAACATAAATACCACATTATTTTACAAAATTTCAAAAATTATCCAAACATTTAATGAAGTAACAAATACAATTGTGATGCATAGTTTGAAAGTAGAAGAATTTCCCCATAACAAGAAAGAATCTATTAATACCATTTTGGAAAAATGCTTTGAACACATCAAAAACAAATATTGAAATATAAAATTTAAGTTCATAACAAAAAGAAATTTGTTATTGAACAAAGATATTCGAATAAGCTTGCATGTATTTTTCCCACCCTTGCAAATAAACTTGAAATCATTTTAAAATTAAATTAAATCTGCAAGCAAAGCAGAACATATTTAATGTATTCTTATGAATATATTTATTTACATTTATAATTAGGAAGAAAAAAACGAAATAAAAAACATTTCATGCCAGAAGAAAGAATATTATTTTTGCACAACCCCAATTCATAGTTTTATAAATAAGTAAAACACTTACCCATGTTATAAACGAAAGAAAGCACACAGAGTGCCGGGCAAAACTGTTGGCTCGGCTCATTTCAAAATTTTATTTCAACAGAAAATATAACTATGATTTATCAGTTCCAAAATCATTCAAATAAAAGTCCTATATATTTCTTCTCTTTCATGTTATATGAAACATTTTTCTTCGGTTAAACATGAACAGATATCCCGCTAATAATACCAAAACGTACGAACAAAGATGTAAATACTAATTCAGATATGCTGCTAAGCAATCAAAAAATTAACAATAAATATTCTACTAATTTACAGCAAAATTGTCATCAAGTAAAAAAATAGTTTAGATGTAAAAATGAGCTTCATGTGAATGCAGCCCACACATTTAAGCGTGCTGATCAACTCACAACACTGAAAAGCAGCAGACACCGTTCAAATAAAAACTAACGAACCGAAGCGGGTCAGCAAGTTGCAGTTAAGGAAGGTGTTTGTGGAATGAAAAAAAGTTATGCACTAAAAAATCTCTTGCTCCCCATCTAAATTTGATATTTACTGAATTTTACATCTTGTAATAAATTTTGAATGAATTATATCAGAATACGGTTTGTGTTCCTTATGCGAATTTTTCAGAAAAGTGGAGACATAAAGTGTAATAACAACCAAGACATAGTTTTTTTTTCAATTTGTAATTATTGAATATTTAATCAGAGTATTAACTGGTTGATTATCCAATAAAAAAGAATCATAATATAGAATTACCTCAAAGAAAAATACCACACAGATCATATCCTTCTCTGTGTGCTTAATAGTTTAATAAGTAGTGCCTTCGGACCTTTTATAATATTCAGATTTTTAAGAATGGAAAATGCGTAAAAACTTCCAAGATATCAAGCAAATACAGAGGGAATAGAAATAAGTTTAATTATTTAATTATTAACGAGAACATATACGATTTATAAGCCCGCCCTATTTCTTTGTGGCTTCTTGGCTCTTTACAATACAACGTTTAATGCTCATGTGAATCAATATGATTTTGTGATATTCGTGAGCCTTGTTTCTGTTGAATTTGGCAAAAGTAAAGAACCGCGTTTCTAGAGCATACGCCAGATAAAACACCTCCATTCCTTCCTGAATCAATGTGATGGTTTACAATTCTAATATTTCAGATATAGCACTTAGCTTTTACGACTGGTCCTAAAATTGCTTTCTAATGCCAATGGCAAAATTTAAGTATTTTACAACCCAAGGCAATGCATATTGTACAGCTCTACTTTTTTCCATATACCTACCGCGAGCGTTTAAGCGGTGATTTTTCAATTTATCGGTGAATAACGTCAATTAGCGTTAACAAGAATGCAATTTATTTCAAAATTTAAGATTTATTTTACTTTAATATATTTTTATTTTATTAACTTTGTGACTATTTATTTATTCTAATACATCATATTGATTCTAAAATGGCCGGTTTCGCCTTTGTGCACTGTATTATTGTTACAGTTCAATTTAAAATAATTTTTTTTAATTACTATGGAAAAATAATGAAGCTTATACGAACATTATCAAATAACCTTTTTTTTATTCGTAAGAAACTTGCTGCATATTTGATTTGTATTATATTTCCATATTCAGATCTTTCTCAGTTTATTTAACAGATCTATGCTGTCAACCCCTTAGTAGTCTCACTAAAACCTGATTTTAATTTTACAATTTGTATTAGAAACATCATATTTAATTTTATTATTAATAATACAAATTTAAAATAAATATAATAATATCAGAGCTTCTTATTGCATTAATTTCTGATTATTTTTCATAAAAAAATTTGCCATATTAATAGTTATTTGTATATACTCTTCGTTTCAGATTGTAAAAATGATACATAACTTATTCATTAAATTTACATACAGGAAAGACAAGTATTGAAATTACTGAAAAATTGATTTTCATTCAATTACTGAAAAAAGATTTCAACGAATTTTAACTTTTTAAATCAAAATATTTGTTTTCTGTTTGTTTGTTTTAATCCAAAGTTATGTCAGTACAAACACAATAACCCAAAGTTGGAACTTGTCAGATGAATGAAATTAGATATGGAAAGTAATAGTAGATATTTACTAAAGTTTTGTCGAAGAAAAGTTTGCTTATCAATCTGTAGGCAGAAAATTACGGTAATTCAAGAATGTTATGAACTTGATAGATGAAATTTCATTTATTTTTATCACCAAAATTGTATACTTTTATCAAATCTGAAAGCTGGTTCTGTGTTTCATTTTTTTTATGTAAGCATAAAAACAATAAAAAAAAACTGTAGATAAATGAAATTTGGTAAATGATCTTGACATTGGAATGGCTGATCTATGCTTAATTCAGAACCTAATCAGTCAATCAATTTCCAAAATAAACATTTTATTTTCTTGCTAAATATAATGAAGTATGTAATATCATGTTATGTAAGTGTAAATCCAAAAAGGTTTAATCATTAAAAATCTTTAAATTCATTGAAATAAATCAATAATCAAAATTATTTCAATGAGAGATGTGTTTTTAAAATAAATTTCTTACATTCAAATCAATAGCACAATTTACCCACATAAAAAATAATTTATTATGTAGACATATATAAAAGGTATCCTTTTACTCACCCTAAAGTATATTTCATTAAATAATTTAAATCTTTATTTTAAAGAGGAATTTTTATTCATCTATGTACAATTATATAATTATATTTTATTTATTTATAAATTGCTTATGAAATTTGAGAAAAAGGTGGCATTTTTATTTATAATGTTATTGTTATCATATTAAACAACGAATCCCTTTTAGGAAGAAATAAAACTTTTATTTATGTAAACAACGAAAAAAAAGGAAAATATTACACTCATAAAATTGTAAAATACAAATCACATATATTTATTTCCATTTATAACTTCTAAGTATAATATATATATGCATATATAGTTTTACAACATAAGTATATGATACAGATTCACTGCCACTTCTCCCAGTCATCTTCTTCCTAAAAATAACGGGGAAAAAACCAAACTTTAATTTAATAGCAGAATATCAAAAATTATATCATTTGATGGTAAAATAATGACTCTGTAACATAAAAATGCACTATGACTTTTCCAGTTCTACTCAATTTCAGGCTTTTATGCTAAATTTTCATTACTACATCATAAGCCATCTAATTTTTAATCTAAAAAATAAAGTTACATTAGAAATCAAATCAACTAGAATAACTTGAAAGAAAGATAAAAAAGATATTAATATTGGATTCTTACTAAATAACAATAATTGCAAATGATCATGTTTCCCAGTTCAGCATTTCTCTTAAAAATTTGTACAAAAGCAGATGGTAGTTAAAAATTTAATGTCAAAATATGTAGTTATTTAATTTTCAAATTTACAAAATATCCATTCACATAATCAAATCAGTAGACTCACAACAAATACAATATTATTATGTATATCTACATACTATATAAATATTGGATGTATTATAACATGACTGACCAGACTAAACCCCAGCAGAGTTTAAGATAATAGAATAATCGGCACATTTTATTCACATTAGCTTATGAAGAATTTTGAAAAATGCAGCTGCAAATCCATCATATATGTGTGTGTGTAAAGAAGTTAGCATATCCTTTTATTCTATAATTAGATATGGTTTAGTTCGATAACTAAGAGCATGAAATTAAGGAAGAAATCTCTGAAAGATGGTGTAAAGCATTTATTTTAATTAGGTTAATCACTTATTCTGAAACTGTATAACAATTTATTTGGGCTCACAATTATGATTAGATAATAAAGATGAAAGCTGTGATCATTAACTCCCCTCCAAACTTCAATACATCAAGAGAAGGATATTTGCTTTGCCACATATTTAACATTCACCATATCTAATGATGTCATTATTAGGTATAGTTATTATTACTAATATGTGTTTGTATATGGAAAATCCTGACCCAGTGATCATGCAGTTCTTAAGCCCAGATTATAAAACCACGCTCTAATAGTCCAAGAACAGAAAGTTTATTTATATATGATATACAGAAAATTTATAAATAAAAAATCTATTTATTAATTTTTATTAATATATTTCAAAGACTAGTTGTACAATCTGAAGTAATTAATTTTGGGAAATGTATCATAATGTCAACATAAACACAAACAAAATAAAAACATAGTGCACAGAGTAATATCTTCATTTTGCATTGATCTATGGATGAAGATGGAATAATTTATGTAAAATCACATACAATGATTTTAATAATAGTGAAGCCCTATAACTTTCCGATTGTCTAATATATTATTAGCAAGAATAAATATATTTTTATTTTTTGCATCATTTTATCTTTTTGGGCTTTTAGATCATAACTGTATGAGTAATCACATGAAATCTTTAAGTGGATTTAATAAATAGATATAAATAGTAACTGGATCTGAAGTTTAATTTTCTTTTATTTCACATTATTAAAAATTATAAGGTTGCATCGAGGGAAATATATTTTTTATAACAAAAAACATTTAAAGAAACAGCACATAATGAAAAAATCTAAAAACAATAAAATATAATAAAAAGGAAATATATGCTTTAAATGATACATAATATTAGCTCTATTAAATAATTATAATTATGAGTTTCAATATAATTCATAATTAACTCTAATGCATACTGTAGAAACTTTTGTAATATGACAGAGAAAAAGCTATTTTTAGTCCCAAGTTTTAAAACTGTTTATATCAAAATATGAGAAAAATATAATGATTATTGGCAAATGCACTGAAATCTATAAAGTCTGATAGTCCAACTATAGAATAAACAGAAAAGGAAAAAATGATACTATAAATGCTTCTTGTAAATTCTTAACAATTTTATTTAAAATAAATTTGATTTACAAAAGAAGATAAATTACAATTAGTAAATAATAAAAACAATCACTTAATTCTGTTCAAAGAGTTATTTTCCCATTTCCACTGTCAGATAACAAGTTAATATATAGCAATACATTTGATTAAATATTTTCTGCAATTCTAATAGTTAATAATGTATTTGAACTATAACTGCAAATACCAATTAACTATTACAAATAGTTCATTTAAAAATTAATATCATCATGCCATACTTAGACCACTTTTTGCAATATCTTAAAATTGTATATGTTGCATTGTCAGATAAATAAACTAAATATCGACCAAAAGTACAATGATTTTTAAAAACATTTATTAATAATTTTTCAAATTAGATCCTTCAAATATTTTTGCTAAATACATACAGAATAATAAGCTTTCTTCTTTTCTCAAAGCAAAATGAAAGTGAAGTTATATTTTTCCGCTTTAGAATAAAAATTTATAAATTTAAATTTCATTTGCTAGATATTTCATTAATATTTAAATTAAAAGAAGGTTGAAAGTATGATCTAACATTAGAAATTTCCATAAAGGAGATTTAAATTAAGTTTTTATGACACAAATCTATGTAATAATTTGCAAAGGTAAATGTTAAATTTTCACATAATTATATGCAAAATTAATATTTCCAGACGTACTTCTTTATGGGAATCTTGATTTGAGGAAATGTTCAAGTTTTTCAGATCATTCTCATTTATTTCTAAATCAAAATCTTTCTCCCACTCATCTCCTGTACTAGAATCTATAGTAACAATAATTCACATAATAATTAAAAAGTACTAATACAGAGTTTAAGAAGATAAAGCAAGATTTAAAGCTTTGAAATGGAAGAACTGATAATGTTAAGAAAAAAATTTTATATTAAAAATATTACCATTTAAAGGATAAAAATAACGATTCAGACTTACCTTTTAAATATATATATATAATTCTCAAATTAAATATTTAAAAAATACAAATAATAAAAGACACCATTAATAAAACTTGAATTTTTATATGGTCCCTTTAAAAATATACAACTACGTTAATCTTTCAATAACTACATAAATCAAATACATTTATTTCTATAACAAAATTATATTACAACATCTAAAGAATCATAATACTAAAAAAATGTAAGGCAATAAGTAATAGAGCATGCAATAATACAAACTTGATGAAACAAAAAATCTAACATAATGAACATATTTATTTTCTATACAATGCAAACATAAATTAAACAAAACACAATGAGGGAAAAGAAGAATGTGAAAAATAAATGAAACCACAAACACAGAAGAACGACACAGACACATTTTGATTAATAAGCAAAGCAAGAGTTTTCCCACAAGGAAGATTCCAAAGCCTAAATGATAAACATAAAGCATTCACAGGCAATGAAATATTTTTTTAAAAAATCAACCTTTTCCAAGAGAATCAATTGGAGATAATCTACTTCCATCTGCACTATCTGATGAAGGTGGATCACTTGAAATATCTGTAATATCATTCACATTTGAAGCTACAGTATTGTCCATTTTATCAGATCCTTCAACAGGATTATCACTTTTAATAGTTTTTAAAGAAGTTTCTTTGCTTTCAATTGTCTCATTAGATTTATTACTTTCTAATGTCATCCCACTACTAAATCCTGCTTCGTTTTGATTTGCATCACTATTATCAATTTTTCTTCCAGCAATAACTGATTTGTTATCCTGTGTTGAAATACTCTCTAATAAGCTTTGTCCACTACGAATTGATTCAAGGTATTTAGTATCCAATTCACTATCTATAAGAAAAGAAAAAAAGAGCATAATAATAATAATATAAGAATAACAAATAAGAATAAGTTATTAATATAAATGAATTATTTAATCAAAGCATTGATAATATTATTAATAATAATAAAGCAAGAGAAGAGCTTCATTTATTATGTGGTAATATTCCTACTTTTTTAAATCACTCCAACAATCAAATGTTCTCTATACTATATAAAAGAGTACGAAGAAAACTTTATTATTAAATCTTTGATTATACCCATTTGTGATCACCATAATTGATGTTTTTCATTTATTACATTACAATTCAAGACATGATAAATTTCATTATCAGGTAGATAAAATTTTCTACTAATTATATTTAGTTCAATAATAAGGGATTCATTTTCAAATAAATAATGAAAATAATTGCCTTTTCTTTTCTTTAGGCCTTTTGATTAAGTAAACAATGATAAAGTTAACATATATTCTGATTAATATAAATATATCTTTTCATTTAGGTCAGAAATTTAATTTAATAGACTTATTATTCTGAAACTATGAAAGGATATTTTTGGACAGACATTGTTTAACTGTTGCCTTAAGTTCCTACAAATTTCTCCTTCAATGTTATAACGATGATTTATTAATGGTATAATTTAGTTTTGCAATATAAAAAGCCTTAAATAAATATCCATAAAAAGTATATAGAATATTTATAACAAGTCTTGATTCAATAAGTGATTTTGTTATATTCACTGCAATCAATTATTATCTTTAGGTTATGTCTATATGAATTTACTACAATATATAAATAATTTAATGAATTAAATAGAAATATAATACTATATCCTAATTTAAGCCTTTAGAATAAGCTATAAAAATATTCGCACTGAAAATATTGATGAATGTGCGAGCTACAACGATCAAATTTGGCTCATACAAATTTTAGCGAATAAAAATGTGTACCTAAGAAAAAATTTTAGGAAATTTTAATTAATTAAAAACAAAGCTAAATTTCAGGAGGAGTTGCAATAATTCCAAACAAAAATAAGTTTTACACCATTTTAATTTTTTTTAAAAATTGTGATTTAAATTATATTACTTTGATAATCACACAAATTTTTCTAAGTTATGGTAATTATTAAACAATATTTTTTGATTCATTTCCAACAACTGATTACATTGTCAACCTGATATCCAAACAGTTTTCATTTTTTCATCAAATATTTAATTGCCTGATTTTATTTACACAGTTGAAAGCCTAGGAAGAAAAATTCTGCATAATATCTGTATACAAAAGGAATTTTTAAAAAATCTGGAGTAATAACACCATGAATGTAAAGAAAAATAGATCAACTGCATGTTTTAATAGCGCTACAATATTAAGGGATTAGTCTCCCATCAGAAACATTCATGTACAAAAGAACAGAACAAATTGAAGACAAAATTACATGATCTTAATATCTGACAATTTGATGGAATCATGAGAATGATATAGTAATGACTTAATCCTGGTTGATCAAATAAACTGGTAGTGTTTAAACACAAAGGTTTTATTTACAGCTTTATACCAAAAAAAAAAGTCTTCTAGGTTAATATGCTGGGATATATTTACATCTGGATTAAAAGTTCCACAATTAATACAAGAACTTATGGGCTGTTTAGTGTATCTGGCAACTGCGTGTAGCCCAAGAGATCTACGGATATAACCGTTAGAGCTTTAATCAAACTCGAGATCATGTGGTATCTCATCAAAATCTCCAACTCAGCTTGTATCAGCTCTCGTCCAGTCTCTAGCCAGACCAGCTGGTCTCGTCTACTGTATCAGGTTGTCCCCTCCCTCTTCCTTCCAAAACCTTCAATTTTAACCTCCATCAAACTCCACTTCTCAGGTTCACATCTGTGAGCTGGAGATGCCGATTATCCAATAATTCTTCAGAAATACTCCCAATGGTCAGTAGTCACCAGTGGGAACATTGTCGAAACACCCACATCCTTAACAGTACCTTTACAATACACAAATATTCGCCTCTGGAGGTTCCAGCACTTCTTTCTTCAAAGGGTCATGTTGTTCATTATCGGAATTTTATCCCAGTTTGGGGGGTCTATAGAAGAAATAGCTACATCTGGTGTTTTGTCATGGGTTCCTTCTTCAAAGAACCACAAACACATGTGTGCTCCCTTATCTGACTCCATTCAAGTCCAAAGGATGATACTAAAGGGAAAAACACAATGCGCAACAAAGGAAGAATTGTCTTAATGCTGGCCAGAAGTAATAATGTTCGAACATGTGTCTCTTCAATAAGAGACAAGGTTACGACTTCTTTACAATGTTTTATCTAAAAGATTTAAGTGAAAATAAATATAACCACCATCCCTAATGAACCAGCTGATCGTCTAAAGTAAATAGCATTTAACAAATTAATAACAAAAAAAATATTGATATTTCTCCCACCAAATTTTTAAAACTTACAAAGAAAAGTCAAACACACTTACATATAAAATTATCAGTAAGCTGAAAATATTTAAGAGATGTAGTAAAATTAATCCTATTTAAAGACAGTCTTACCTTTATCCCATTCAATGTCTTCAATAGATATCTGTTCAGCACGTCTCATTAAATCTGCTCTTTTAGCTTCAGCTTTTCGCAATAGATGAACTCTATAAAAATATCTTTGCCAAAATTCTAAATGAGAGACTGATGTAGGAACCTACACAAACACATGAAAAATCAATACTGCACTAATTCTGGTTCTATAAAAATTAATTATATAACTGTATTAAATATATAACTGTATAAACAATAAATTATTTTTAAAACTATAAAGGAACTAAAAAAAGGAAGGAAATTAATAAAACCCATTGATGACGCTATCTATTTTTTCCAATTAATTGAAGAAAAAATAACACTGTATATAAGTACATTAACCATTCTGTAATTTCATATTTCCATTCAAATAGAGAAATAAAATTGCAAACTGATTTAACAATTAAAGATATATAATTAAAAAAATAGTGAATTAAATTAAAATAAATACATATAACAAAATTAAAATGATAAAATATTTTTTGTGATTTTTAATGAAAGGAAAAAATGTTTAACTATAAAGCAATTAATATATATATATATATATATATAACTCATATTTATTAAATATATTATAGTTTATTTAATAAAATGCTAACATAAATGCATTTAAATTATCTCAATGTTATTTTACAAGTAGAAATTTGTCAATGCATTTTTTTTTTATTTTACATTAAAATAGTTCCATTTTTATTAGATATTTTAATTTTAAAAAATTATAATTGTGAAAATACAATTTGCAAATGTGACAAAAATCCACATTTCACCTGCTAGTTTGTTTTTCCTACTGGTCAGTTTTTCTGCTAGTCAAATGGAAAAATAAAGTCTGGACTTTTGTGTGTAAGTTATCTTTCTGTAATTACCACTTTATCCCTCAAATATTTGATTAAATGAATTACAAAAGTTTGTATCCGATTAAATAATGGATAAAATGAGCTTTGCACTGAAATGAAACATAAATGGAAACAATAAAAGAAAAAACCATTTACATAATAAAATACGAAATCAGATCAAATTTTACATTTTATGTTCATGCATAGTAAAATCTTCAAGATAAAAAATTAATTTTAAAAGAGAAAAAGAAATGTCTATAAATTTATAAAAATTAAATGAATTGTAAGATATTTTTTAAATTTCTTCTGTCATAACCATAAAACAAAATAAGTAAAAGCCAGAGCTAAAAATAATAAGAAAAAATTAATAATAATGCACATAAAAATATTTTTAAAAATTTATCAGACACACAAAATTATAACGTTTTGTTCCAAGAAAATTATATATATATATATATATATATATATATATATATAATTACAAATTAAG